>JAQGBJ010000576.1:0-37052 GCA_034698345.1 Sphaeridia pumilis | reverse complement strand
GAATCGAAGTAAAAGACACGACTTTCCCACACCAGAGTCTCCAATAAGCAACAGCTTGAACAAATAATCACTGCAAAGCCAAGAAACATCAAATTAGAATCCAACTACATTCATATAATCTTCCAGACATTTTGAATGTGAGTAGAGATTTATGAATCATCCTCTAAACATCTTTAACATGGGAAATGTGAACTAAGTTCACGTAATCCACCCCCTTTCCATGCCATCTTCATTCACTACTTCGTTTTAATCCCAGATTACGTACTACTATTCTCCAACTATTTGAAAAAATCTTCTCAGAAAATCAAAATCATGAGTTTAAATTCTTAGATTCAAGACCAAAACTTACTAGTCTGCAGACATGGTGGCCATAGCGTTGTTTGAATACTAAGTATCACGCAGTAGATTCAAGGGTGGATCCAACCCAATTAAATCTTATTCACAGCTGAGAGCCCAATCCGACGCACCCTTGCAACTTTATTACACTCTCAGACACAGTCCGAGAATCGTTCAATTTCAAATCTTCCCTTCTGACCTTGGAACTGCCTGAAAAATTCCAAACTTATCATCAATTTCAGTTATCAAAACAAACAAGAATTGACACGTCCTACTGCATCAACTTTCTCTAAACTTACCAATTATTCAATCGACCGTTGCTTCCTGAATCACTCTATTCTTGAATTCTTCTTTGGTGTTTCTTCTGAACAGACGTTAACAGACCTCACACGATATTAATTAACGAGAACTACTTTAATTTGCAGTTCTACTTTAACGTTAAAGTGTAGAGATAATTGCGTTTCGCCTTATGCTATTGTAAAACTGCTGATTCAATTCTTATGTCGACTTGTGAGTCAACGTCATATGTACGACAGCCGTCGATAAAAACTTTGAAAGTTTTCTCTCACCGTCACCTGCCTTAACTTACGGGCTATTGCTATGGGAGCAATAACGTTCAAATTGATATAGGGCGGAAAAGGCATAGCTATAGCCGCCAATCTTAAGCCTTATCGTACATACTGACAGATGAGCAGCCAGCAGTTGAACATTGTACCGTTGCGTGTGCACTGTGCACAATGCAACACAATCTGACGTGGAAATTCTCCTTCAAGTTTAAACCTCCCACTGCTACCAACAAAACGCACGTTAGATGGCGCGCAGCGCTTCTTTTTCTTTAAAAGTATTGTCAAAAAGTTTGTTTACGTTTAAAACGTTTGGTTTGGTGGATCCAGGTGCTTCACAAGGCTATTAATTTCAAAGTTTAACCCGAAAAGTTTCATTGTCTGAAGTCGCTTGGGAAGCGAGTGAAGTAGTAAATTGCCGGATGCTACAGATATTTGGGTTCAGAAGTGACTTTGTCACGACTTTCAACTTGCAGACTTGATATAATGTGAATAACACATGTTGATTGCCCAAATGCTGAACCAGCTGGACTAGTTTTGTAGGTGAAGGTGGACGTTAGTATATAAGCTATTGCTGTTATAATGATGAGTCAATTGTCAATTATCCCATCCAGTCCAGTGCCAAGTCATGTCGTACGTAATGCCTGGAATGCCTGATTGCCCCAGTAATACTGGAGCTCTCATTTACGATAACGGTTGGGTAACTATTGTGAAATTGTCATGAGTCAGAGCTCTCCAGTCCTTTGAGCCTTTTCTGTTCAGTTGAACACAAGCCAGAGTGTGAAGTGTGAAGACAGTCAAACAGTGTTTTATGAGAAGAGGTTCAGACCGTCCTTCGATTTTACAACCTGACAATAAATGCCAAAGGTTGGGAAAGAACTTGTTTATGAAACTGGTCCAGTTTTACTGTGCTTCAAGGTCTTTTAAGCTTTAATGAACAGCAGAAAGTTGGGCTTCTAGATCAATATTTTTAGTGTTGGGTTGCTAACACAAGTTGCGCATGGCTCCATAAATAGGAGTTTTTATGGCCAAGAAAGCAAAGCTGCAGTCAGTCAAGTCAAAAGTTGTGTGCACATGTTTACATCTTCGCTGAATGTTGGAGACTGCGAAGTATCACAATCAAATGTGTGTGCGTTCAGCTGTAAAACTTGTTACAAGCATTATTAGTTCGCACGCAAAAGTGCAAAGTGAGCGGGATAACAAAGCGTGCGAATAAGGAGATTGGCGAAAACTGGCACATTTCTCAAAAGACGCGTGCTTGAAGCATGTGGATCACGAATCACGACGGACTTGTACATGTATTGTAGATATTCACGATTAGAACAAATGGGATTTTTGCACAAAAGTGTTTCTAGTTTGCTAAACTGAAATATCTAGTCTCGACTGTCCTTTGTTTACATTTGACATTTGCTTGATTGTGATTTTCTATTGTTTTCTGTGATGTTCAAACGAAGAAAACGGATTTGAGAGAATCAGCTGTTTTTGGATTTGTCGCGTGGAAAACTGAACCTGCTCGCACTGTCGTTAGCTTGTTGTTATGGTTTTGAATTTTGTGTTGCCCAATTTTAAGAGCTTTGTTATGGTATGAAAACTAATGTGCATGCTGTTGCGTGAATGAAAATCAGCTGTTCAAAGTTTATGTGGTGATAATAACAGTGATAACCTTGTGACTTTATAGTGTAAACAAACACTAGGTTTTTGCACTTTTGGCAGGAGCTCAAACATCTGTGAAAAGCTATTAACGCTTGGTTCAGTGTTTACATTCTGCAAGTGTATGCATTGATCTTGAACCTGAATGTTTTTTGTCTGCAAATGTAATCAAGATGGCAACAGAAGACAGCTCGAGTGACCTCTCCAGGTTTCGCGAGTGGAAATTCGGATTTGATGCCAGGCTTGAAGAGACCAAGAAGCCTGGGTTCGACAAGGGTATCTAATCGACAAATGATATCGGCATGCTCAGTTCAATTGATTGAACAGCGAATGGACAGTCTGATATGAAATTTTTGATGACGTTTCAGGTAAAATCAAAGATGGAAGTACTGAGAGACAAAGAAAGGCATGGAGGAGCCGAGACCCCGGGCCTTCAACATCGGAAAGGAATCGTCCGGCGGAACTGTTCCTTGAAGCGGATTCTGTAGCTACAGCAACGCCTTCAAGCACTACTAACAACCTTGAAGGAGGCTATGCAAGCAATGAAAGGAACGCTGGAAGTCAAGTAAACGAACAAGTCATCACATCAGAAGGATCCTCTGTCCTTACAATTCAACTAGTCGAACCAGATCCGGTGTCAGTCTTCAGAGCCATGAGAGTAGCCTATTCGAACCTCGTCAGCAACATTTTCGACAGATGTACCTATTTGCACTTTCCAATAGTCGAGGAGATGATAGAGACGCTGAAACAGTACAAGAAGCAAATTAAAGACGCTTATGAACAGCAGTATGGAGCCCAGCTAATCTCTGAAGCTTGGGATGACTTCAGTTACTGGATTTTCGTCCAAGAGAATCGTTTACTGGGCCAAAACATTGAAAGACAAGCCAAGGCCACGGCCGTCTATCAGTTTTTGAAGAAATCAGTAATAGACTTTGGAGAAAGACTGAATTTGAGGAACATTTCGGAATACGGATCCACCAGAGACGTTCTGCAAGAGCTGATGAGTCGCAACGTCATCAAGAACCAGATTACGGAACTTTTTGGAGACGAGTGGATCAAGGTGTATCAATGTCGACGATTGGAGATATGCGCAAGTGTCCAACAGTGCATTCGGCTTGTGCAGCAGTATAAGAAGAAAGTAGAGTCCATGTTTGATGCCAATCAACTTCCGACTGTGGCTTCAGAGGAGCTGAAGAGAACTGCGGAGGACGATCTTGAAGTCATAGAGGCAGCTTTGGGCAAAGTTCCAGGAACTGATATATTCGTGCATTTCTTTGAGAACCTGGCGAATGAGATATACCGATCATCGACGTCCAAAGCTGAAACGGAGAATAGAAACTGGAATCAAGCGATACAGTATGCTAAGGAGTGCTACGTCAACATCATGATAGAATCACTGGGGGAACGAGACATTACTGAAAATGCACTTATAAAGCAGCATGAAGAAGTTAGAGCCAAGGTCTGCTGGGCGTTTGATAACGTAGAGGATTTTCTGTACAGTAAGCTTTGGACGATGGATGGTGTCAGCGATGATAGCTTGATCTGCGAATTTAAGAAGGCCAAGGAGGTCCGAGCTGCAGAAAAGAGAGCCCATCAACTGGATTCATCTGAAAATGTTTCTGAGTCGGCTGCTCCAGATGACCTTTCAGCTGTGGATGAGGGCGAGACTGCACCAGTAACTGAAGAAGACCAGAAGAGTGACGACGAAGAAGCCCGCCTGGTAGAAATGTGGAACATCGTTGCAGAAGAAGCAAAATCAAAGCCAACGTATGAATTGTTTCAAAATCCAGTTTTGACGGACTCGGCCACAACGCTTGAGTTGGTTGAAGAGACTAAGGATGATCATGCTGATAATTCAGATTCCGACGACGACGGAGTGGATGCAGCTGATGTTCTATCAAACATAGAATATGATTCATGTGAATCAGACGTTGATTCCACTTCGGCGGCAGAGCCAGAAAGTACGTCTGAAGGAACCCACAAAGACTCGACCGCAGCAGCAGAAAAAGTGCAAAGCCTAGAAACAATATCCTCCCAAGAAAGCTCATCAGCAGCAAACCTGGATCCTGTTGATTCTGATATTGAGGACGGAGAAATAATGTCTCCCATTCGCGGCCCGTCATCAGAACGAAACCTTCAAAGTCCAAGGATGCAGGAAGTCGCGATGTCTAGAGATTGGTTGCCCCAAAACAAAAAAAGATCTGACACAACATCTCGCGAAAATAAACCCGAATCATCACACCGAAAGCGGGCTTTGTCGCCAATCAGACCCCCTAGTCCAGGTCCTGAGTTGTCTCCGATACTAAGCGAGTCTTCTATTTTCGACACTGAAGTACTGGAAGATACAAGCACTTCTAAAACAGCTATATCCTTGATCATAACATCGTCAGGTATCTACTTTACATGTTGTCGGGAAGGAGAAACGCCCCACAAGATCATAGCACCGAAAACGTTCTACGTTGTGAAGTCCGACGACGGCTTACCTCAACTTTCTGAAGAACCATCACTGGCTGCAGAGCTCCTGGACGTATATGACTTGTTGATGGAACGTGACAAGATTCGCTTGTGTTCAACACAGTACATGATTGGTGGAAAGGGACACTTCCTGTACACTGAAGAACTTCTGGCTCTATACTTCACAAAAATCAAATCACAAATTAGCACTCTATATAGCCTTCAATTTCTGCGAGAATGGATTGCTATTGCTGTTCCAGTCACAATGCCTTCCGCTGGACGAACGCGACTCAAAACCGCGTTGGAACTGGCTGGAATGCCAAATACAGTGATAGTCCAAACAACCACAGCGCTAGTTTTGAACGAACCTGAAAAATTGTACACAGGAAGACTGTTTCTTGCCATAGTGGTCCTGGAAGACTCAATTGAAGTTGCCGTAATTGAAAAAGCCGGTGAAAGTTTCGTCACAAGAGCTGTTAAGGCAAGCCCTGGTCCTACAAACCTCGCGTTCCTTGATAGGGTTCCACTGATTCAGAGGATATACGCGAATATGGTCCAAGCTTGCGAGGACGCTGACATAAACCTGGACCACGTCAACAAATGCTTCCTAACCATCAACAGTAGAATATCTCCTGGGCAGCTGTCGCCAATCTGGAACGGTCTTCGCTCCATGTCTCCAAGACTTCACATCAGAGTACATCCGTCGATGCCGGCCATTGTGGGAGCCGGACTGCGTCTCATTTCCATGTGGAAGATGAACCCCACGGAGGACCTAGATTATCTGTACAAGGAGGTATTTCCATGGACTCTTGAGATTGATCACGGACCAGGTGTTAGTAATTACAAGCTGATTCACGCAAATAATCCTGCCGAATTACGCTCGACCTCGGTCATTTTGAAGCGGCTGCAGCCTGGATGCCAGCTCAAGATCATTCGCAGTATGTGGTGTATTGCGAGTTTCGACTCTGTGGGAAGGATCTCAGAACAGGAACTGGAATTCGATGCAGGAACCTGGAAGATGAAATATCCGAGCGCCAGCGTGAACGTTATCGTCGACTCGCAAGGACACATTTCACTGGAGCTAGTTGGCGTTAATGTTAAAGCCCAAGATATTTCAATGGAATTCAACTACATGCCATTAGACAGAAAGACTGTTAAAGATGCCACCCGACGCTTTCAAATGATGATCAGCCGCATTGAACAGCGTCCAGCGACTTCGAAACCAATAGTTCAGACGGTCAAGCGGATCAAGCTTCACGTGGACGACTAATGATCCGATAGTGCTTCGATGCTTCGCACTTTATTACAGCAGCAGTCATTTTAGTCCCAACGAATTCTCAGAGCACATCCCATATTGTTATTTTGTTATCCGTAGCGTAGCCTTTGTTAACTGGCAATCACAGAGACAGATCATGTTATTTTTCCAATCATTGCAGGATCAAGTTGCTGACATATTGTTGTAGTTATGTTTAGTTCTGTTGAGATTATATGTAATGTGATTGTGAACAATATTTTTTCGCAGTTTAATAAAAGTTATACGCGGTCAATATTCTAGATTCAAGTCCACATGTCTCTTCATTAATGTTTAACGCAGAGCTTTTCGCGACATCATTGATCAAATTGATGGATCAGATTTCACATATACCTTTTACATATAATTGGCGTAGCTTACACGACACCTTGATATACCATTGTTGTTGACGACTGTCAAGCTTATATTTCAGACTCCTTAGATCTAGATACTAAAAAACTTACATCTAATCGAAACGTTTGAAGCGAATAACTCTTGTAAAGCTGCTGCATCTTCTTTCTACTTCTTCAGCTATTGCGCCTAATTCTCTTGTTGTAGACTCTCAAACACTTGGTTGCTGCATCCTCCGTCTGGTATCTAGAATCTAGTTTCTTCTCTGATTAGATTACAATTACAATGCCACAGTTGCAAATGACACATGATTTATCGGACCGCAGTAGGCATGCATTTTCAGCCTCGGCGACGCAGTAAACTGGGTCTCCTACTGTACCACATGGATTTTGCCGACGTCGACGAATCCAGATCAAGCATACATATTACAATGGCATTTAAATGATTCAACGTTAGACGTAGAACTGTCTTGTTTATCCGCGAAATTGTAAGCCGTTGCAGGAGGCATATGATGAATTCTATGAGCGCACTTGAGCGCTGCGAATTGTGTTTTGACGGCAATAGAAACATAGCTCGGATGAATGGTGAAGTTCAATCCGTAACCAGTTTTCATTTCCAATTAAATTTTGTTTTATTAAATAAACAGCTACACCGCTTAAGTGAAGCAATAAAACTTGTGTCATTCAAGTGTCTGCTTTCAAGCCTGTCAAGGATAAATTGACCAATTTGGAACAATGGAACAATCGGAGAAATATCATTTGGGTCCCGAGGTAATGCATAATAGAAACGTTTGTTCTTGTCAATTAATTTTAATGGGTTTGTGGTGAAGACTGTTTATTGTACGAAAGCACTTGATTTTGTGGCCAATGAGTCACTTTTAGAAGTAAAAACCAACGCAGCGTTAGATGTTATTTCTTTCGAACCATAGAGTGAAATATGTGAGTTTAAGCCGCGAAAGTTGGCGCGAGGTTTAGGGTTTAAAATACAATGGATTTGTTTACGATTTTTTCGTTGTTCGCAGTTTATTATATGCATTGAGCGCCTGAATGGCACATAATACTGTATCTGGATATATCTGAAAATAGGGAAAGTGAAAGTGAACGTCAAAATGGTCGAAGAATTAATTGATTCAAGTTGTTTTTCAAATGTAATTTGCCATCTTCAATGTGGATTTATTTTTGTTACGTTCATGTTTAGTAGCTGAAAATTTCAGTTTTGTTCTGAGTCCACGCAAGTTGAACTGCAAAGTTGTTGAATGATGATTTGATTCAATCAAGCCACAAGTGTTCTTGAAACGGAGATTAGCTTTTTCGGTTGTCGCGAATTTGACGATGTAGGTGAAATTATGTGAAATCTGATACTGTTTGACTTGTAAGTATTAGTTTTTGTTTATTTAGCAAAACAGCTTTAAAAGGACGAGAGCATTGATTTCATGTTGAAATTAGGTCATTGAAACAGTTTTGTATTTTTGGTTTTAGGTGACCGCAATACTGAAGAAAATGGACGTTAAACTTATTTCATCCCTGTCGAATCAGGACCGGTATATCAACTGGCGAGATGGGTTTACGCAAATGGTGAAAGATGGAGGACCGGAGTCGTTTGATCGTAGCAAAAGTGAGGGTTTTGAAGGTGTTTTATGTAGTAATAAACTGCAAGAAATGATAGTGATCAGAGAGGGGTTTAATTTTAACAGTTCCACCTGCTGAGGAAAAGTCTGATGAATGTGCCAATCCAGATGACCAATGCAACGGAGAACCTGAAGACGTTGTTGAAAAGAGTACGGATGAGAACGGGAACACCAAGGAATTCAATTTGGCTTTGTTTTCGAGGCTCAAGAGCTTGCACACGGATGCCGTTTCACAAGTCCAGTTACTTGAGATGATGGTCCACGAAATGACAGAACAAGGATGTGAAGTCGTTGCAGAAGAAACTGGAAAAGAAGGCACTTTTGTCAAAGAGGAAATGTTGTTGAAGAGGCTGAAGGACGCTCGGAATCAAGTTGTACGGTGTTTCACCACGGCGCTCCCCAAAAAAATCTCGAAGCAGCTATTGCAACACTTTAGGATCTGGTCGAATGTCTATATTAACCAAGTTGGAGCTAAGAATGTCGATCTCAAGTCTCGGGAAGTTACCATTCAGGGTATTCTGGACTCGAAACTGCAGGAAATGAGTAAAAGTTTGGACAAGAATTGCACGTTGAGTTGGACTACTGTTGAAGAAGTGGAAAAGGAGCTTAAGAAAGGAACCGAACTGGAAACGAAAACGGTGCAGCTACTGGGCCCAGAATGGGTGAATCGATTAGAGCAGCTCAGGAAAATCAAGGCAAACCAAGCCTTCACCTGTATACAAAAGATGAAGGCGTTCAAGGAGATACTAAACGACTATTTCGATGACAACATGCTGCCGAAAATTAGTTACAAGAAGCTGAGTGTCATTGCCGGAAAAGAAAAGCAAGTTTTAGATGGTTGCCTTAACGAGCTCAAGGAAATCAAGTCCTTTGTGCATGCCGTCAGCAGTGTCGTCAAGGGAATCTATAATGCTTTTGTGCAGATGGCGTTGACGGAGCAGATGAATGTTTTCCAAGCTAACGAGCACGCTTCGGATACTTACATAGACGAGATGCAGAGGATCGTCGGAGATGTAACGGATGTGTCCCAAGAAATATTCGAAAAACATCATGAGCAAGTTTTCAAACTGATCGAAGCTTCGTTCTACTCTGTGCCAAACTTCACTTACAGCAAAGTGTGGAGATTGGATCTCGACCAGGAGGTGCATTTTCGGGACAGGTGGGCTACAGAGTGTGGGCTTCAGAGAAACAAGCAGCAGAAAAATCCCAGTGGTTTGGATGGATATAACGATCCCAATGGGCTCCCTAGGGCTGAATTGCGATCAGAAGAAACAGAAATCATGTCACCTTCGTCTCCAACAGACGGGATCAATCCTGAGCCTGACCCATGGTCTCGCAGTGGACCGAATGCAACTTTTGTGCCCCGCAGTCAACCAAATGCTATTCCTGCTTCTCCTTCACGGAACGTGACAAATATGAGGACCCCACCAACTCCGCCATGCAACAAAGATCGAACTCTGTCTCCGAAGTCTGTCTACAGAAGGTCGGTTTCTCCTCCTGGTTGGTCAAGTTGCTCAGGAACACCTCGTAACCGCCCATGTTCTCCACCATCTGTAAGGTTCAGCAAAAGAATATCTCCTGGAATATCGAATAGAAGTCTGTCACCTAGAGGACGTAGTCCGCCGTTAAGGAAATATAATCGAAGTCCGTCTCCAGCACGACACAGTCCACCGTCCAGAAGGTTCAACAGTCCAAACTTTTCGCCCAGAAGACGCAGCCCACAGGCAAGAATATATAATAGAAGTATGTCACCGAGAAAATACGGCCGAAGTCCATCTCCTAAGTTAGCATCAACAAGACGATCGAGATCACCACTTCGCCGTAGTCGTCCGAGCCCCTCGAAGTCACCAAGTCGTCGTATTCGTTCAAGCAAATCTCGCTCTCATTCACCCGTCAAGAGCAACCGGGAACATATCTCATTGTTCATAACAGGGAAAGAAGTCATTGTCGAAATCAAAGTTGAAAATTGCTCCCATAAGCTTGATTGTGCTTCAATGATCTTCGTCGGAATAACCGACGAAGGCACCCCATATCTGGCGGACACTAAGAAACAAAGTATATACTCAGTTTCTGTCTATGACATAATTATGGAACGGGAGAAAGACAGAGTGATCCGGCCCTTCAAGTTTGACGGCAAAATTCAAAACCTGTATACCGAAGAAATACTTGCAGCTTATTTTTCCCGGATCAAGTCAAATATTGAACGTCACTGGCGAAGAAAACTTAAGGACGAAACTGTAGCGGTAGCTCTACCGAGCATTACGCCATCCTATGGCCGATATCGACTAAAAACAGCTCTCTATCTCGCCGGGTTCCACAAGTCTATGCTGGTTCAAGTAACAACAGCAATGGCTGTAACGTCTGCACCATACTTTGTTGACCACACTGATTTCCTTGTTCTTTACGTACGAGATCGACTCATTGAAGTAGCTCTAATCCAAATGATATCAAAGACTAAATGTCGTACAGCCGCCACCTGGACAAGCCAGAAACTTCGCCGAATTGAAGAGTCTGAATACGATCTGTTAATGAAGCTTGCAACTCAAGGAATCAAATACGTTTGCACTGGACGTACCCCCATGAGGACAATTCGGAAATGCGTCTTGTCCGTAGATACCAGCAGTACCAAGAACAATAGAGTCGGATTGATCTGGCAAGGCCTCAGACAATGTCTTCCTGATCGTCTGGAATTGGTTCCTAAACCGATAGAATCAACAGTTCTTCCAGGTCTCGAAAGGATTTCGGTGGCTGGACCTGAAGCTCGCAATTCGATTTACCATGAAGTCTTCCCTTATAACCTCGAGATCGAAGCTGGCCCGCAAAGCGACATACTTGCTCAACTGAACACTCCTGCCGTGAGAAAAAGTGCCAAATTCACCGTGTCCAAATTCGAGTCTAATACCGTCAACCTTGTCAAAAGTCTCGGCCTTGTAGATCCCAAATGCGAAGCAAGTATCACCGGCATCCTGGCCGTGGGCAAAGAGCATCCGGACATGACCGTTGAGTTTACTCAGGAACCTGAGGGACTACTAAGAATCAATTTCTCGGACAGCGTTGAAGGGCTCGCCATCGTCAATGAACACCATATGCCGATCGGCAGTGAGCAAATGGGCGAAGCTGTTAAGCGCGTCGAGACTATTGTCTTGACTGGATGGGCTCAGAAGAAACGGCATTATTTGGATCAGAATGGCAGGAACACCAGCAATCACCTTTATAGCGCCAAGCCAGGGAATAGCGGGAGAAAGTTTCCGAAACGGTTCAAACCTGCTACATGATACATATTTATCTGTTTTTTGTACTTTTCATACTCAAATGGCTGAATGAATCATAAGTACCTAAAGCGAATTTTGTTCTTTTATTAAATAGTTTCTATCGGGCACAAGCAGTAACCTCTTACGTAGTCCAGTCAAGACGTACTCCGTAATCTTCATGCCATTTCCAGTCCAGAATGTCATTCATGGCATGACCATGTAATCTAGGATTGTCTCTTTGATTTTATTATTCCGACGCTAGGCATTAAATTACTTTAAAGCTTGGTCTTCAAGTGAGTGGTGAGTTCATTTGCAGTTATGAAAAGTCCAAAGTGATTCTGTTACGACGTTTCGTTAGTGGAAGGCCCCAGACAAAAACGTAATCACAAGAAACAGTCATAGAGTTAAGGCTATACGCTATGAATCTTTCGCGGTTAGGCGGGAAAGCTAGCTCAAATCCATTTTTCCCTTCATCTGTCTTGTTATGATTTACGTCTGCTGACAAATGTTTGTTTACGTTAATTAAAATATCCGTAATTTGAGGGATTTTTTGTTACAGAAATTGAAATTGTTTACTAAAATCAATCATCACCACTTTTGGAATACATGTAGTTATAAGCTACAGCTTGACAGTGTGAAACGTTATTGATTGACAAGTAAGTTTCAAATCTATTTTTACTCTCATTATGCACAAAAACCAAGAACACCTTTGACCTTTTGAGAGAAAATTGAACTACATATGTAATACAATGGTTTTGGTTCTTAGTTACAGTTGACTGATAACATTTATGGAACGATCGAAAAGAGTTAAAACTTCAATGATTTTGCTGGACTGCTAACGGGTTGCAGTCAACAAGAGCAAAATGGACAAAGAAAGATTCAAAGATTGTAAACAGAGGCTCGACTCCCTGCTCGAGTTACAGTCTTTGCCAGGTAAACTATTTGCGAGAGCTTAAATACTTCGAAGAAAGCTATAATCATCACATAACATATAGACTGATGAAACGTTCAATCTGATTTATTCCAACAGCCGAATCGCTAGTACGCTTGATTCTTACGGAAGCAACGCCTGCCCAAAACGGACCTGAACCTCAACCTGGACCTTCGTCAGCCATCACAGCAAACAACAATACCAACAATCAGATTCTCAACGACGAATCTCTGGCACTATCACTTTTGCATGAAGAAGAAGTTGCAACACCTGAAGAGATGCTGAGAGAACTGATGCATCTAGCCGAAATGTGGGTTGGTGAGATATTTCGACACAGTATCGGCAACTACTACGACAAATCGACTCTGGACACCAAGCTGGATGGAGTGTATGAAAAAATCATAGAATATGCCCAAGTCAAGTACCTTGCCAAGTGCAACGAGGACTTTCTGGAACTGTACGACACCTGGTGGAAAAAAGTTTACTACACGACAATTGTATCAATGAATGTAAACAAGAAGAACACCAAGGCCATGATAGAAGACATGTTCGGGAAGAGGTTTGGTGGCCTGGAGAAACGCTTGTGTCAAGAGTGGTGCATCACGTACACCAGCACCGAGGATGTCATGAATCAGTTGATGGAAGACGACACAGCCGAAATGGGTCTACTGAAATTTCTCGGAAGTGAATGGGTCAATCTTTACAACGACCTCAAGCTCATTAAAGCAACGGATGTCTACGAAACTATCTCCTTCTTGAAGAATTATGAAGAAGAACTGATCTCGCTGGTCAAGAACGAACAAAATGGTTTCCAGGGAAAGGAATATTACGTCAACAAGTGTACCTCTAAACTCCGTTCATTTAAAGTTCCCCCAGGTCTATGCAAGGGAACAAAGCAGAAAGTAACTGAATTGGCCAACCACCTGAGTTCAAGATTGGACGACATTGTTAAGACTGAGAAGGCAACAGTTACAGCTGTAATGGAGTATTCTCTTAAGCAATATGAAATTGCAATGAAGCAGAAATTGGTGGAAGCAAAAGACTTGAGTGAAATTGACATTCTTCATGAGAATCTGAAAAGGTTCATCTCGAAAGTGTTCGCTGACACTGGAAAAGCTGGATTCTCGTTTGCGTGGAACTTTGAAAAAATGCCGCTGAGTAAGACACTTGAGATCAAATACAAAACCTACCGGGATGCACTTCAACTTCGGATTGCTCAAGCCAAACCGCAAAGCATTCAAGAGATTCAAAACCATCCAAATCCAAACGAAACTCTGCAAAATGGAGGGGATGATGATCTAGCATTTGATGACAGCGCTACCGATGTTCTTTCTCCTGAACCTGTTGATGATGATAAAAAAGACGTGAAACCTGAAATCAAGCAGGAGCAGGGGCAGTGGAGTCAGGTTGGGGTTGGGGTTGGACCAAGAGCTGGACTCGGGAACCATCAAGATCATGTGGTCGTTAAAACCGAGCCTAAAGTTAAAACCGAGCCAGAATCTCCTCCACCTTTGGTCAAAGACCCACATCCACATGAGGGATCACATCACTCAGGATCATCTGCGGAACCGTCTACTCGGCTAAAGTCAGAGTCGTCCACAGAAAGCGTCCAGGTGACCCCAAATGGCAGCGGCTTTCAAACTGATCTCGCAGTATCTTCTGCACCCACGGAAGAACAGAAAGAATCAGCTACCACTTCAGTAGCATCTCAGCTGTCACGACAGCCTGTAGTGCAGATGTCAAATCTGAACCCTTCGCCTTTAAAACCAAATAACCAGCAGTCTCCAGTTCAGTTTATAAAGAAGATCAAGCATCGTGGAATCGGAATGTTCATATCGCAGTCAAAAATTCTTTACCTTGTTGAAGGCTACAAACCTAAAGAGCTGAGCCCAACATTTGAAATTCCATCTCAAGAAGGAGGTATCGAAGCTGCAACCTTTGACGTGTATCAGCTTTTAACTGCCCAATCTGACAAGATCGAAAAACAGTTCAACATTGGAGGTCAGGACATTCAGCCCTACAACGAAGTCCCGATGGCTTACCACCTGGCCTCTATTCGAGAAATGATGGTGGAACAGCAAGAACCGGACCAAAAATTCACTGACTCTGTCATAGCTGTCGCCATACCTGCAAGTGTCACATCATTCTCCAGGAACCGCCTCAAGGTAGCCATGGAACTAGCAGGAATGAACCGCACCATCCTCGTGCAAATTACCACATCAGTAGCTGTAGGCTACAGCCAAAAACCTCAAATTCCAACTGATGTACATCCCATCGTCGTTGTCTACGTTTGCGACGGCTTGATTGAAATGGCTGTTTTCCGAATCGCCCAAAACAAGTGCATTCAGCTTGCTTCAGGGATCAACACAACTATCCCAGAAGTTACTCTGCCGTACATTGAAAGCTTCGGCATTACATTCAAAGCGCTGTGGAATGATATTTTATCCAGAGCCAATATCGAGGAGACATCCATTTATTGCACGTACGCCATCTTGGAAAAACCCACAGCAAGCCCGGAAACCGGTAACAAGTACTGTGAAGCCATTAGAAAAGAAGTGAGCGAGAACTCCAAGCTCTTTTTTACACGAGACTCTCGATCTATACTCGTCGGCCTCAAGAGCGTTTCCAGTTACGGCTCAAGCTTACCCAATGGTCTGATCGAAGAAGTTTATCCTTGGAAATTCGTCATCAAGCATCCAGTCCCTGAAAAAACTGTGGTGCTGTCTGACTTTTGTGCGAAAGCGGAATCTCAGAGCAGCAACGAGAGGGTCAAAGTGTGTGACAAGCCTGTTAAAGTCCACAGACTCTGGCATGGCGGAGGAGCTAACGAAGAACTTCAATTCGCCTTGAAACCCATACCGACGTGCAAGCCTACGACTTTGCGACTTTTGACAGAGATCTCTCTACATCCTGAAGGAATCTTGGCTGCAGCCTGTGTCCAAAAAGCTGAAGGAATCTGCGATCCAGTCTTCGTACTTAATCACATGCCGCTGGAGAAGGACGTTGAAGCTATTTGTCAGCTTCAGGAACTTAGAAATATGTCCTCCCAGCCGCCTTCGAAAAAGTCAAAGATGGAGTCCTAGTTAGTAGAAGTAAGTTTTTGCTGTAGACTGTATATACATGTAGCAAAATTTATATGCTAAAGAATTCATTTTAAAGGTTTTTTCCCTCGTATTTGTTAGGCCAGAACTTCATCATGTTTACCGAATGAGGACTACTATAACATGGATGTTTAACAGTGTGTAGTTGGCATTGACAAAAAATTCCAAACTAGTTAATCGATAGCTCTCAAGTTTATTTCAGTCTTAAGGTATAGTATGTATTTCGGTTATTGTAATCGCTAGAAGTATTAATCATATATGATACTCATAAACAATGGTCTCAAGTCCATCTCGGTTCATCAGAATGGCTTGATAACTTTCTGTTCAGTATTGTTAGTTGGTCGGGAAGTAATTTCAATTGAATCAAAATCCAAAACTCGCTATTTTTGCTATTGTTCAGTTGTTTGTACATAGTGTATATATAATGGCATTGTTTATTCCAAACCCGCCAGGCCGAAAACTTGTGATGAAAAATCAAAACTTTTTTGACCCTATCCGATAGAGTTTTGAAAGGGCTTTTCAACGGTGTATCACTCGACCTTGTCCGATGACCCCTTGAGGGTCAAACTGGGGTCAAACTAGAAAAATCCGAAAAATTCCTACCGGGATTCCTCCAAAACTGCTGACCCGATCCGAACGTGCTATATATCGTTTGAAAGCTCTTTTCTTGTAGATATATAAACATGTGTAAAACGTTGAGATCGGCTGCGTATTGTTTTAGATTTGACTATTTCTAATTTCGAAAGAAATAGGGCTCACTTTTGAAATTAGCAAAATCTAAAATTCGAATTATTTCAAACATGAATCAACCGATCTCGAAGTTTTACACATGTTTATATATCTACGAAAAAAGAGCTTTCAAACGATATATAGCACGTTCGGATCGGGTCAGTAGTTTTGGAGGAATCTCGGTAGGGATTTTTCGGATTTTTCTAGTTTGACCCCAGTTTGACCCTCAAGGGGTCATCGGACAAGGTCGAGCGATACACCGTTGAAAAGCCCTTTCAAAACTTTATCGGATAGAGTAAAAAAAGTTTTGATTTTTCATCACAAGTTTTCGACCTGGCGGGTTTGGAATAAACAATGTCAGTAACATAACTGATGATACATAGCAGGTACCTGCCGCTCCTGCCCACCAAATCAAGTTCAAATGTCTGGTAATAAGTTTGCCAATTTTTTCATGTATTACACGTGTGCATTAAATTATCTATTGGCAGTTAAAAGCAAGTTTGCTTGTCAACAATGCTATCGAAATGTAGAAGAGCCTCTTGCCACGCAGATTTCTAGGAAAGCTCTTTCAGGAGAAATTCTGGGGAAACCCGTGACCCGCCTTAACAAAAGGAGGTTTAGACTTCAATTAATAAGAGCTGATTAACATGCTGTTCCAAGCTGCACTCGAAAAATTACAATACAGCATCGAGTACACACACACACACCCTAAACCAATGCAAAATCAAGTTGTTTAAAACCAAGAAAGCGGTTTTAGACATAATAACACTGAAACGTCAAACGAAAATTTTGCAAAGTTCAGGTTTGCTAAATGCTTTTCATTGACGTCGGTGGGGTTGTTGCTGCTGGCGTACGTCACGTCCAAATGAACGCTCACTGGCTATGCATTAGCCATCTGTCAAGTTTGACAAGTAAAAAATGGAAGCTGACGTGTTTAGCTTAAACGTTGTTTTCACGCTTGCTTTAGTCTTGTAAGGGGCGGGACAAGTCATGTTTTGTGCTTGAAAAATCAAAAACAGGAATAACGCTCAACTCACCTAAATTAATTAAGGTTACAAGCACTAATCCTAAAATTGACGTCCACGTTCTCCAGGGTCTTGAGCGTCGTTTGGTCCACCTGAGATGAGATTGCTGGGGAGCAGAGTTGATGGAGTCTTTCATCATTTTAAATGCTTCCACTTCCCAAGACTGATGTGAGCAAAAACTTTTAATTACGCCACACAGAGGGCTTTATTAGCATCACTTTGAGTCACAATCTATTACTTAGCAAGTCATTCAAGTTCCAAAAGTCGAGGTATTTGACGAAACTGACTGATTGATAACTTGTTTTAATTATAGTTCATCCTCATACTAGTTTGATTGAGGCTAATGAATGTTGTTGGATGCACTTTTTGGGTTTAACACTTTGTTCACTTGTTTACAAGGTTGATAAAAAAGATTTTGGGCTTGTAATACGCACAAAGCTAATGAATCACTTTGTTTTGAACTTTAGGAAGCTAGTCAGAAGCTATCGAGAATAACCAGGTCATCATAGGACAACGAGTCCTCTAATGTGTGGTTCTACTCTTTTGTTGATTAGCTTATTGCTTGAAGGTGTTTGTTGTACAACAACTGGATTGTGTCTGAAACTATTACGAAGCAACACGTTCATTTCCTTCGAACCTGCTCCACGGCTGACCACGAGCCGGCAAACGCAATGATGGTCAGTCAAGAGCCAAGAGGTACATAATAATTCGCCAAGTAAAAACGTACCTATGTGCAACGCAACAATGGCAAAAATAAGATGATTTTCTCAACATTGTTTCTTGTTGCTCACTCAGTTGCTCCTTATGTGCCACTGGAATTATGGAATTGCCGTGCGAAAAGATGGATTATGATTATATGACTCTATCACGTTATCCAGCACATGAGTAAGTTGAGTATGGACATGGAACGAGTGTATGAATATACCAGTTTTGAACCACAAGGCTTGTGGTTCAAGCGACCAGAAGCCCATTTTCTTGCGACTTTAATGAAATCAATCTAATTTCTTGAATTTGTCACCTTAAAAATGCTGTCAATGAAATCTGAACAGCCAAGGTCGCTTCAAGTCTAGACCATTTTGTAGCCAGCTAAATTTTTCTTGTTCCAGTGTCAAAGTTCAGCTAACAAGTCGGTGAATAATGTACGACAAGTTTGTGACAAGAAGCAAGCTGGGTACAGCGCGACAACATCCAAGAAATATCTGGATGCTGAATAGTAGCATTTGGATTTGATTCAGGTTCTCATAGCGAGCTTGTGGGAATGTATATTTTTCACGATTACAATTGTCTCATTAAAAATACACGTGCTGGAAGATTTGTTCGTTTTGCAACAAGATTGTCTCGATGACCGATAACTCGCATCATGTGCTATGAGAAATATTTTTCGAAAAATCCCATATAAGTACGCAATTGTTCTTCCAGTTTATTTCGAACGAATGTAATGTAAACTTGCCTTTGATGATCAAGCATTGCGAGTGCGAATACAACAAATTTTTGGGCTGAAAGTTTTGCACGAGCTTATATATACTAGCCACAAAATGGTTCACTTTGTGGAAGCTGATTTTAGCGTCTTGAAAGAAACAAACTTGAATTAATGACCTTCCTTTGCCTTTCTCGACAGCCACCATTTCTAAACCTTGAACCAGTTGAAAACTTGGAAAAGTTTTTACACGATCTTTTCCAGGAAAAATTCTCGGAATAAACTGAAAATGGTCTCTCGACCAACTAAATTCATACCTTCTAGCTCTAATTTACTGGATAAAATGTTTTGAATTGTTGCTTGTGCTCGAGACGTTTTTCTTGCTGAGACACTTGATAGCCTGTCTGTAATTAAGGATAAAAAGAAAGTACAGAAATATATATACGTACACGTGTGTGAGAAGGTTGTCGAAAGAAAGTTCAGACTCGTGTCTCAAACCCTTCATTGCCTCCTAATGCACGCTTACTTATACTTTTGGTTTTGTTTCCCTTGGTGACGTCCCTGTCTACAAAAAGCAATTTTCAGAAGACCTGGTCAACTGTCTACTGACTGAGTGAACTGACTTACAGTACAAATTAGCTATAACCACTCATTTCACCTGAGCGAGGGAGTTACAGACGGTCTTTATAAGGTAATGGATGGACAAAGACATTCGGGATAGTATGGATCAGTAGTAGTTCTTTAGCACTTGTAAGATTTCGGCATACATGGAATAATCAGGATCAAACGAAATACGGCAGCAGCACGTCCATTTAGGTGAGGTGCATCTATAAAAAGAACGGGTTCTAAAATATATGACATGGACTCTGATTTCTACTGAGGACTGAGGCTTCTAAAAGTGCGACGTGCTTAATTTTACCTCCATCGATTTGTGGATAACAAGCTACAAAAAAATGGACAGTCTTGAAACCGTAGTGGTGCACTCGAGAAGAGACGTTTTTGAGAGCAGTAAAAATTTAAATTTTTCTGATCTCCAAATCTGTATTGAATTTTAAAAGAGACATATTCGGCCGTTCTCCGAAACCGCCAAAGATACTAAAGCGTTGGAAAAAAGCGTATAGGATTTGTGAAAGTCGCTAGTTGGAAATGGACTGTTTACATTACAACAACAAGTGAGTGTTGAGAGACGGCCGAGTTGGGAGAAAGTTTAAGGAGAAAACAAGTGTTTACAACCACAAACAGCTCAATTCAACTTTGGCTTCAGTGGGACGCACGCTTCGCGTCTTGTTTTTCTCGCCACTTGTATTCCTGTCATCTCTCCGCGGAAGAAGAAGGCATTTTGCGGATCAAATAATCTGAGAAAATCCTGGCTCTAGCCACGCACGGAAGGCATTTCATGTGGAGCTGGTGGTGAATTCGGGTCGTTGAAGAGAGCTGGTTGAAATCGTTTTTCTTATTCTTGTGTGCCTGTTGCGTCTTTTTTCGCGGTCAATGGAAAAACAAGGCATGAAAATTACAAGCCTGTCAATGGGAACGAAGACGATCCATGTGAGGGATACAGTTTATTCAGTAGTGTTAATTGAGCCGTTATAAAAATTGAGATCAGCATGAGCAAATTGGTGGAATACGTCGGAGTGTTTCATTCCCTTCGCGAAAGTGTTGCGGAACGCTGGACCCAGTTTCGGTCAAGGAACGGAGGAAACGTGTCAGATGGTCCTGAAGGACACGAGGCGGAAACCAATTTCCGCGGAAAAGTCAAAGATAAACTTGAGAAACTCAAACAACGCTCCATTCACCGAATCAACCGCACATCATGTAACGAGAACGAGGATTATTCCCATTTAACGCGGTATGTACATTTTGCTATAAACTTGTGTGTCTTTGTGTGTATAGTGTATACAGCATTTGTCTGGACCATTGTCCGGGTTTAAGAGCCCAACGAGACAGCAAAGGCAGTCTATTTGCCAATCTGTCCATGTTTCATTCAATTAAGTTTCTCTCCACCATAACGCAGCAGAGGGAGCGGAAACTTGAGTGGCACCCAATTTGAAATCCTCGGCTTCTTTCTTCTTATATTCTTCTCTCGCCTCCACACATTAAGTTTCCCTTGGAAGATTTTGAATTGCCTCTTTAACGCTTAATTGTAGCTTTCGGAATTACTCTTTTGTTGTAGTCGACGCCAGCTATAGGAGATGGACAACTTTCTACACTGAATGTTTTATTGTCAGCCGTGAATTCTTGCATGTCCTTGGAGAATAGATGAAAATGGAAATTTATGCGTGCCATGATTTCTTATGACAGTCTTTTTGCAAACACCTGCTTTCTTTTTAATTTTGTCTAATGGTTGTGGGTTATCTTTGTGGAGGAATCTCGTAGATTGCTCCTGGAAAGTAACACACTGTTGTCTAATTTTTCAGGCCCAAATCACGAAAAGAGCTCTTGAGAATATCAGCTGCCGTAATGGGAATAGAATTTTCGTACGCTGCCGAAACTGCGTTTGTGTCGCCCTTACTGCTGAATTTGGGAGTACCTCGAAGACATATGACGCTGATGTGGTTTTTCAGTCCTTTGGTAAGCATGCCGATAACCTTCGAAAAAAGCTAATGTTTACAACCATTAAGATATACAAAACTTGATGCAGCTGGGCTTCTTCATGACACCGATTTTGGGGTCGCTGAGTGATGGCTGCCGATGCCCCTTGGGCAAAAGACGTCCTTTTATTCTTCTGCTATCTATTGGAATAGTGTTAGGCTTGATTCTTGTGCCGAACGGTCGACTTCTCGGCTTGGCATTTGGAGACAAGGATGATGCCACTGGGAGCCTTGCAATGTCAACGTTTCCTGGCAATTCAACCAGAGGTCAGGCAGAAGCCTTTGTACCGCTTCCTCCCCAAGTAAAAAGGTTCTCCAGATCCATCAACAGAGAATCACCAAACAATAATTCGATGGCCCGATCAAAGCGTGATACCGGAGACCCAGAAGACGGAGCTCCCGATGACGATGGAAATGGTTTGGAAGGTCATACATGGGGTTTGGTGTTTACAGTACTGGGAACTGTATTGTTGGACTTTGATGCAGATGCATGTCAAAGTCCATCCCGGGCGTACATGTTGGATGTGACAATTCCAGGTTAGATTGCTTTTCAACAAGTTGACCAAGAAAAGTAACGCGTTTAAGTGAAAGTAAACATTTGTAGAGCTTGACCACCGGGAATGTAATGTGTACATTTTTTGTTGCAGAGGATCATGCCAAAGGCTTAAGTACTTTCACTGTGATGGCTGGGCTGGGCGGATCGCTGGGATATTTGTTGGGGGCATTTAATTGGGAAGATACGTTCGTAGGTAAACAAATGTTTTCAAGTCAAAATTACAAAAAACTTTCTACACAAAGCTTGCTGCTCTTGTCAAGAGTTGATTAGATGGATCGGATGAAACTTGAATTGATTCCTTGTAATTCTGTAAAAAAATATATACAGGAACTTTGTTTGGCGGGCAAGTTCGGGCAGTGTTCACTTTGGTCTTGTTCATCTTTATCGCTTGTGTTGTGACAACCATAAGAAGCTTTCGCGAAATCCCTATTGATCGCCTCTACTCGGCCAAGACCAACAAGGTATGCGTTTCAAAAAGTCGGATTCCTTTCCTTCAATGTCTTGTTGCAGATTAGACAGACAGAGAAGCTACGTTTGTCAGAAGATATTTTGCTACCAAAATGACCATTGGGTACCTCTGAAACTGAAAATTAATAAGAATTTGCTTGCTTTTCTTGGTTACAGGATGATGTAGAAAAAAGCAGATATGCCAAGTTCGAAGAAGACAAAGAAGAGATTGAATTAGGTTCTCAGCATCAACAACGTCAAAACTATGGAGCTGTTGTTATGGGCCTCGGTTCTGCAGAATCCTCTTTTATTCAGCCAAATGTAACTCGAGATAAATCTCACGATTGATGATATACTTAAACTGGAATTACTAAAATTGTTTTATTTTTCAAGGGAGAAATTCCCATGCATCAGAATGGGCAAGCCCCAGCAACTTGTGAGCCAAAAGCAGAGGTTCTTGCCGAAACACCACCGCCGACGTTCATAGAATACGTCAAGACTATCGTTGCGCTCCCGCGCTCGCTCCAATGGTTGTGCGTCACAAACTACTTTTGCTGGATGTCCTTGGTTTGCTATTCGCTCTTCTTTACGGACTTTGTGGGCCAGGCTGTGTTTGGTGGAAGTCCGACGGCTCCAAAGGGGTCGCCTGAACGCAAAATCTATGAAGATGGCGTTCGATTTGGATGCCTTGGAATGTCACTGTATTCTTTGTCTTGTTCCGGGTACTCGATGATCATCGAAGGACTTGTTTGCAAGTTCGGGTAGGGTTTCACTACTCTTGCTAAATTTTGCTATCTTTTGAATGATTAAACCAACCTTTGCTTGTCTTTATCAGTGCGAAACAGGTCTATATCTACGGTCAGCTTGTTTATTCGGTCGGAATGGTTCTAATGGGCCTCACTCGTCATCCAGTAGGCGTTATACTTCTGTCCTGGACGGCTGGAATTATGTACGCCACTTTGTTCACAATGCCGTATCTTCTGGTGGCGAGGTATCATGCGGCCGAAACGGTAAGTGGCCTTGATGCTAAAAAACTGAAGTTGTTGTGGTGGCCATGTCAAAATTCTGTGCTTGCTTGCAGTTCGAACTAGATATGGACGACTTGGTCCAGAAACCCAAGCAAGTTCGAGGCCTGGGCACCGATGTGGCTGTCGTCTCATCCATGGTCTTTCTTGCCCAAATGACTCAGGCAGTTACACTGGGCAGCATAGTTTCAGCCGCTGGATCCAGTACAGCCATTGTTTTTGCTGCGGCAGTATTCGCGGCTTGTGGATCATTTTCGGCTAGAAAAGTATTGTATTTGGATCTGTGAAAGATGTGAATGTTTAGTGACATTTTTCGGAATTAACTCATGATCAGGTTCTACTGTAGACTCTAAAAATGTGGGTGAAGGTCAACCTGCCGAATTGCTGAGACAAAGGGCAAATTAGGATAAATGCACGTGGATTGTACAGTTGTTTAATTTATTATTTTGAACATGTCAAGATGGGTGGCTGTCAAAATGTAGTCAAACTAGTGGAACTGGTGCTGGTAAAATTAAATAGGTTTTGTGTGGTGGCTATCGTCTGTGTTATAATGGTAGGACGGGAAGGATAGGTGGGCTGATGCAGTTTTTTACGGTGTTGGCCCGGGAAGATTATGCTGTGTTGACTATAATGAATGATATTGCGTTTAGCTGAATATGGAGGTGATATCAAAAAGTAGTTTAGTTCACAATATGCACGTAGCTGCAGTATTAGTCACTTTTTGGTTTATTAAAATGCTGTTGTTGTTGTTAGAAAAACACTAGTGGAATGAATCAAAAAATCTTGACTGACTAGATTGCATGGAGAAAAATCACAAACACTTTTAGGAATTCACCTTGAAAACTACGAATCGAGAACTCACTGACGACACTGGTGGACAACTACACACACGTTTGTGTACTATTAATTTGGAAGACAAAGATTTCCAAGTGGAAGACGCTTGATTGCGTACACTGTTTAATGATGTAGGTTTGGCGGAAGATACGGAGCTCCGCTTGGATTATGATGTGGTGAATACATCCTGGCAAGCGGAAATGGGGCCAGGGTAGGTGGCACATTTTGCTGATTGTTGTGGCAATCCAGAAGGAGCGAGTTGCTTCCTTTGCCCGAGTTGTACAAGTGGGACTTGCCGGGCTTTGGGCGCTCTGGCCCGGAAATCAACTCGGACATGAACGAGATGTACGTTATGGCCAGCCTGAGCGTCTCGATGCGTGACAGGCGCTTTTCGTATGCAAAAGTCGGTACCTGTTCCGAAATTAATAAAAATTCAGTAAGGTTTCCTTCGATTCAAAAACATTCTGATTTTGAAGAAAAACTAGCGGCGCACCTTTCGACGAAGTTTATCAAAGGCCTCGTTCAAATTGAACATCCGGCGGCGTTCTCGAATATTGGCTGCTCGTCTTTGAGCCATTGTGGCAACTCGACGCCGAGGCTTCTTATTCGACGGTTTGTTGGGGCCAAACCTAGTGTAAATATCAATGCCCATTCTTTTGAGCGACTCAAATTCAAGTTTGTCACATTCTAGTAATTGGGATTTACCTTGGAGTAGGACCGTTGGTGGATCTTCCATTCGTCCAAATGTCACAAGAGCTAGAAATGGCCTCCGTCTGATGACATTCGATTCCCGGTCGCTGGGCTCCTGATGTCAATCCGGTGTCCCAAACTCCCGGCGGAGGTCCCACGCCACAAGGAGCGGCTCCATTCGAAGATCCCGAAGCAGACCGATTTACAGCTGCAGCGGCGGCCGCCGCTGCAGCAGCCGCAGGTGAATGATAAGCCAAACTGGGAGTGTAAAATTGACCCATTTGTAAGGCTGACTGAAGGTGGTGGTGGTATGCCAGTTCGTAGTTTGCCAATTCACTATAAGCTGAGTCTACGGTGCTGCTGTCTCCACCAGGTTGAACGCAGGCCATTAACTCTCAATGTCAATTGACATGGATTCTGTGAGTCCAAAATACATTAAATATGTTAAACTTGGTTTCTTGTAAAACAAAATTGTGAAAGCAACTGCTGCAGCTTTCGTGGACTTGCTTGATTGAATGCGTACCAAAATTAATCCTGAATTTCAGCAGCCTTCACAAATCTACCCAACCTTTTGGGGAACAACTTTACGCCTCCAAGGTCAAACTGGAACTAAATCTGTTAGCTTCTGTCAACTATTCGGTTGAAACAATCTAAATTCAACCGTTCTTAATCGTCCGTATCCCAGCAATAAAAAATGGCTGCTGTGTAGAATCTCGGGAAAAGCAACTTTCACGTTTGTTTCCGCGGCTTGGAGGTGGCGTATTGTAGGCGTGGCTCCGGGATCCACTCCGTTTCCTTACACTTGTCATAACTACCAAGATTGAGCCGAAACACAAAAGGGAAAGTCATTCCATAATATCAGTCCCAGAGTCGACACACATGTTTGTTATTCTTCTTACCCTAATCTGTCCCTGATTTTGTCAGCCCCTTTACTCCCTGTTACCCCCAAAGTTGAATTTTGACGGTATAATCCAATAAGATGCAAATACGATACTACAGTTATATAATCCAGCTGACAATCGAGAATCACTTGGGCGCGAGGCAACACTTTTATTAATTTGTCATCTGTTTCTTGTCCTCGTTACACAGTTGAATGATGACTTGTAACAAAATCAAGTCCCCTTCTCTGGCGTTTATGTAATGACAAGTCTCCCCGTTTCATACACTTCATAAGGCGCCCGCCAGCATTGTTGGGGGATTAGCAGAATTGACACGAGGAAAGTCTCCCTATTCAGGTGCACCCTGGATCCTCGTTGGAGGCCTTTTATTCTATTGTTCAGAATCACAATGGGTGTTTTCCACAAGGGGATAAACGTGGCCAAACTGTGACCAATTCCCAAATAACTATCCTCCTACCTATCACCCAATTCATTTACAAAAGATTAACAAGCCCAATTACGCCACGGTCCGTTGCATCATATATTAATTTCTGCCTCCTCACCACAGCCATGAAAACAAACTGACTTTCGAGCAAAATTATGTGGAAGTTGTGTACTTTTTTGCTAAAATTATTTTTTGACATTTCTTTTACTGCCAGATAAATAACAAATTGTTAACGTAGCAGAATTCAAGTCCAGCAAAAATCTGGAAAAACCAAAAAATCGATTCCAGTCTTCGTCTTGCGTTTCCCCCTTGTCTGTGCAGACATAACTGCATAAACCGTCCCTAACGTCAGCTTGCAGAATCCTTATTGGCTTGTGACTTTCAGTCAGTTTCAGTAAATACCTGCGTATTCATCCAACACCGAGTTCCAGCTACAAGACTTCAGTACTGCTCAGTAGAAGATATTTCAAACAGACAAGTTTAAACTTTTTGAATTTTAATAAAGGCTCCCTTTGAGCGCTATAATAGGATGAATAATTTCGTTTTCCCACGAAAGCATCATACGAAATACTTGTACATGTAGAGATACAGAGATATGTTCATAATGTACAGCGTGGATTGATAGACTCTTGAATCTTGAAAGGTACAATAAGGCTAATTGCACTTTTTCTTTACCAAGTATTCATAACTAATTTATGTTGACAGTCACAGTCATGGTCACTAGTAACTTGAAAGTTTAAATCCGGACTTTTGTCCATTAGAAGCCCTGACTGCTTTCACTATTCATTTATCATATAAAGGAACACATTAAATACCTTAAATTTGTATTTTGTTTGGCATAAACATGGTACTTGGGACTTGTAAGTCCAATATGCAATATCCGAAATCCAACATCATGTTCAATACAATTTTACAATTGCCCTGTGCGTTTCATGATAAGATTTCCGAGTCGTAAGTATATATAGAAGTTTGATTTGCTTGATCCCTTACACGTACTAAGGCTAATGCATAATAATAATTAATGATAATAAGAATAATAATAAATTATCACGATGATTCACATGCAGCTTCATGGTAAACAGAAAAATTTCTTCCACAGACAGCCCTTGAGGAGGATAGTTGCTTGTACAGAAACGAACTTAAATTTATCGATCAAAGCCTATATTATGGTCATGTATTGAGGGCATTCGGGACTACTGACAATCACGTAGAAACTAATGAGTAAAATTAAATTAAGAAACTTGGAACTTCAAACATCGCTAACGATCGACCGACGATTAATTGACGGACTTGCGTTTCTAGAAGGTAATTTTAGCACCAAATCCGTTTGTAACGTTGGTGAGGGTAAGACACTTGGAAGCTGTTGGTCGATGCCGTTGTCATCATCAACATTAATTGACAACGGCACATTTGATCTCACATGAGATTGTACGCTGAGGAAAGTGGGACTGGGACTGGATCTCTCGTTTGCAGAAATGGTTTCTGGAATCATCGTCAAATTTGCAGCGTCCTCGTTCCCGCCATCATGTAAGTCGGACGGAATCGGGCAAGGCGAAGGTGAGATCCGTTTCCGGTAGGGGGAGCCTTGTCTACTACTCCCGTTTCCGCTGAAGCTGCTGCTTCTGGGCCGCTCAAAGTTTTCGACTGAAAGACGAAAGCCATAAATTAAGTTGATACTCTTTGCAGTAGTAGGGTATAGCTGAGCTTCGATAGCGTAGAAAGAAGCTACGGCTGGGGTTAGGTATACCCGAGTTTTTCGCGTCTGTGAATAATGAAAAAGTTTTTTAGTAACAAAACACCTCTCTGTTCTCACCTTCGGTAATAACAAAGGATGGTGTGAGTGGAAGAGTAATGGAAGATTCGCTGCTGCTGTTTCTCGGACTACTGTTGTTGCTGTTGCTGCTGCTGCTGCTCGTGTCCAAGTATTCTTTCCAATGATTGCAGTACGGCTTTTTACTTTGTCTATGCAAAACCCGTGTGGGTCGTGGAATTTCTTCCACATTCAGAGTTGGATTACTTGCCCTGTAGTAGATCCAGAATTTCCATTAGCCCACTCGCAAACCCGCTAACATAGTTTTTAAATTACCGCAAAGCAAGCCCTTACGTTTCTATCCGAGGAAAGCGCTCTTGACGACCCATCACCAAATCTGTGTTGTAAGCAACATAAACCTTAAGATTCTTGTTGGCAACAATCATTCCTGCTAATAAATTTAAATGCCTTGTTGCATTATTGACTTACACGTCCCAGTTGGCGGACTCAACAATTGCGAAAGGAGATCCGCTGTCCTATGGTTATGTCCTACGGCTACAAATTGGCGGAGGCGGGGCTTAGCATCTGGAAAAGATCAATGTTGCTAATGCACAAAACCAGTACTGACATGAATTTAAAACTTATTCAACATGTTTACAACCTTACCCTTCATCAAACTGTTTGCAAAAGTCCGTTGGTTAGTAGTACGCATGGAAAATATAAATTCACAAAGCAAAATTTAGAAACTCTGTGTTAGTCTCCCCCCGCTGCAGTCGTTACTTTCAAAGAATTAATCCCCAAAGATCCTCCATGATGGACATGCAGCAGCGGTTCTTGGTTCATATAATGTAAGCTAGACGTGAATCTAAAAACTGTGTCAATCTGGCAGCAGTAGAAGCTGCTGCAGAATATTCAGTAAAAGCTGAGGTCCATCCGAACCCGAGTCGAATTCCAATTTCCACCCTCACCTGCCGACCTAATGAATGAATAACTAAAAAGCTTACACGGCTCTCGAGCAATATTTGAAAAATTAATCAGGAAGCTGTGGTGTAACCATTGCTAGCGCGCATTTGCTTTTTCTGTCTACAAAGCAAGTAAACAGCAATTTGTTGCCTCCCTGCCCCGCCTTCCCTACTGTAGCTTTTTGGTTGAAAGTTATTTTAATTTTTCTTGTTGGCAAAAACGTCGCAAAAGGTATTTAGTTTCTCGCATGTGTTTCTGCATGCATACCATTCGCCTTGTTTTATCTTCCGACAAGACAGGAAGGCTGACGGAAATGTGATCTGCGTGCAGTGTCATGAACTCGCTCGCTTGCGGCTAAAACAGACAGCGACAACACCTACTCAAAGAAATTCTCGGAATACCAAGATGCTGCAAAGTGAACCTCCTTTTGCCATCTCATACTTTATACACCTTCTTGAGAACCGGAATTCTGGAGCAGAATCAATTTCTCTCTGGAGAGAATCGAGCTCCCTTGCTTTTCATGCAAAAGTTTTCATAATCACAAAAAATTCTGTACAATTCTACATGTTCACAGGGTAAGTAGCTGTGCCTTTATTCAACTGCTTTCACAAGCATTCGAAGAAAAACTTGACCAGCTTTTTGGAGGAGAGGGAGAAGGAAGAAGGGGATTTATGTGTCGAAAGCAGATATTCTTGCAGCTCTTTCGGCATATCCATGTGTTGATTTTTCCACGCTTCTTTTTGCAGCATGCATAACAAGTCAGGGAAATCCTTCAAAGCCTCGGCGAATAATTGGAGCGAATTACTCCCGCATACGGAATTATGCAGTGCATTTTACAGCAAGGCTCTCAATTGAATCTCGTCTATATTTTATCATCATTCGTGCCTCTGTATTATGTTATGTATACACGTTTATGCGTCGGCTCCATCCAGCGGACAGAGATCATGCTCCTGTTTATGTGCTTTCTCCATAAAACTTTTTCATTCCACACTTGCACCTCCTTTTGTGTTTCCCGCTCTCCTACGTCCATCCATACTATGCAGACACGCATCCGACATTTACGTATGCGCCGTATAAACACGTAAGCATATTTCATAAAACTTTTCTTGTCAAGACTTTTGCCCGAGATCATAGCCGAAAGAAGCGTGTGTTGTGTTGTGTATATATTCAACAAGATCAAACAGTCACAAGATTTCCTGTCTCGTCAAAAAATATATGTGGAGCTCCACATTTGGTAGCGAGTAGGGTTGGAACAAGGAAACTTTGACATGAGCCCGCACATACAAGTATTACAGTATCAACATGTAAAAGTTACATGAACGATTTCCACCAGCCAAAAGCGTAATTAATATACACCTGGCAACCGTCAGTCAGCAGTTGCTGTAGTCGGGCGAGCTGGTAAAATTCGCGTTGACAAAAGCAACTTTATATACATGAGTTTTTCCGTACAAGGAAATTACGCGGAATCCGGTAAATGTCAATGCTGTACAGGAGCTTTTCCTTGTCGCGGAGCCAGCAGATGCGGCAAATTCGAGAGAGAGAATGCCCGGGAAAGATGTGTCGTAAAGCGTCCATTTTACCTTCCGCGTCTGATATTTGTGGTCAGCCGCACTTGGATATGAATCCACCTCAATAAAATTTCGCCAATGCTTTTTCCCCTTCCTCTTGTCCCTCTCTTCCCCTCAGTCGACCGCTTTTCCCCACAAACAGCTACATACAATACTTGGCTGCCAGGAAACAATTTCGATTAATTCAATCAGCCTTCAAGGTTACAGCAAACCAGCAGCTAAAGCATAAGCACTTTCCTCAATATAGCCTGTCACTGCATGCTCAATTCGCATCAAACTGTTAGTGACTCACTTGAGTGACACAAGATAACATGGGACGCAGAAGAACCACTTTTACCATCATCGTCGTCAGCAATAAAAGACTTACACTGAGTGGATGCTCCGAAGCCGGGTTGAGACAACATGGCGGACGACAGAATTTGACCCTGCTGCATCTGCGATTGCTGTATTGTCTGTTGCTGTTTTTGAATTGCCATCTGGTGTTGGCTGTCGGTCGAGGATGAATTTAGTGGAATTCCGATGAGCCGCTCTTCATCGCCAGCGTTATTGCTACAGTCAAGACCTTGTTTCGAAGAAGGACTCAAAATGTTTCCTGAAGGGCTCTTTTTTATTAATGACACGGCACCCGCATATTTCGAGTCTTTGGTCTTCCGTCTATCACTTCGAATGAATAAACAATTGCAGATGCACAGCTGCAAAAACCAACAACAGACGCCAATATTACGCTCAACAGTAATGGTTTTTCATCTTCAACTCATTTCCTTCACTTGTTGTTCATTTCAACGTTTTTCCGCCAGCTGATCCTTCTCTATACGTGCATGCACAATCACAAAATAATGATTGATTTATCTTCTAATACAAAACAAACTTGATACTTGTTCACTGTGTCTTGACTCGGGTTTCGAGCATCCTTTTCAAAATAGCATTCAGGAATTTTCCCCATGACCAAAACCTTCCGTATTAATTAACCATAAGAATGACTGCACCAGTTTCAAAAAACCTGTTATCCTGTTACATGCTCGTGCAAGTCCTATTCACGGCGTGCCAAAAACGATACGATCCTCCTCTCGGCTCCTTGTAATTCCTACATACATCTGATTACATTTCTCCGTACAAAAAGTGCTCATCCAGAGACTTTCCTTTGGTGTGGGTATTTTTGCGACATGACCGGAACGGACGCCTTGAAAAATTTGCAATATTTCTACCCTTACAATAGCCCATTCATAATGTTGAACTACATCCCGTTTATTATTAGTGCACAACTATAGTTTTGCTTCAAGTGAGAAAAATGCACTTTGCAAGGAACCCGCTTTCAGAACACGTCTTTTCCCTTAATGACTCTGCCACTTGAGTAATCTATAAATACAGCCAGAGAGACTCAAAAAACACATGTACTGACTGAGAATGCTGCTCAAAAGAGTGTGGAACGGCATAGCGGAAAGATCTCATTTTCTCCAACATAATAATAGCGTCTCTCTCGAGCACAGCTGATTTCAACCGCATGTGATCATCGTCATTTCGTCTTCTTATTCTCCTTACAAAAGATTTTGTTCATAATAAGCGAAATATTATAGACTTGTGAAAATTCTTTTCTCGTTCCCCAAAACCTGGTGATAAATTACCATTTCCATTATCACAACTGTCTCTTTGTCTGACAAAATCTCTCGGTTGTTTTCCCGAGCTAATCATTCAGGTACGCAATATCACAATCCCTGCAAGAAGATTCTGCCAAAAATATTCACCGCACTTACACAAAACGCCATAACGAACAACCAGATTAAGAAGAGTTTCAAGGCAATCAGGAGCACTTTGTCTTCCATTTTTGCTGGCTCTGTAGGTAGAGGAACACCACTTTCACCTCAAGTATATGAGAACATGAAGAAGAAGTCCATCTTGTCTATTTGCCGGTGACACTAATTCACTGGCGGCGAAAAACCATGTTGTATTATCATGGACATTGGCTTGTGATTGCACGAGACAAAAGCTGCACAAACAAACAACACTTGGATGAAAGCAGTGGCAAAAATGGTGGATAATATGATTTCATACTTTCTTCTTCCCAAGACCTGCTGCTGGCTTGTTGGGCTGCGGCGGCGGCGGCGGGGAACACAATAAGCGTCTGTAGTTCAGGAGAGATTCGGCCGGAGAGACACTGCCAGCGCGGAAGCTATTGACTGAATGAGTGTGGTTGAGACGGAAACGTTGTGGTGGTTGTAGTAGCGGTGGCTGTTGAAGAAACGATTGAACACAACAAAGGGCAAATGCTGCTACATGGAGCTACTGTACTATACTTACTACTAGCAACGCGACTGTGGTTTAGCGGACGAAAAGAGAAATTGAAGAAGACGAAGAATGATGTGGAATTTAGGTGGGTTAATGTGACGTGAGTAATTGATGCGGATGGAAGAAGATGATTTTGGTGGGCCGGGATATAGAAAATGATGAGGTGAGGAAGACTGTGTGGATGATCTGGGGAAACTGTGCGGGTGAAAGGTGAGAAGCTGGTGGTGATGATGAATTGTTTAATTATATCAGATGAAGGATAGACATGGATATTGTCAGGTCGAAAGCGAAGGTGAAACTGTTCAACTCCAAGAGGTTGAGCGCTGTTGAAGCAGCAGCAGTAGCAGCGTCGCCAGCGTCTACTACGGCAGCAGCCATGCAGATGAATATTGTTTTCCTTTACTCTTCTTCTTCTTGCATTTTCTCTCTCTCTCTTTCTCGACTTATGGTGGAAAGCGGACGATGATGAGCTTTGGCTCTTTCGCCCGCTGCGAGATGAAGCTTTTTACCGAGTCAACACAAGTATGGATTTCACTCGATCTCGCACGCCGTCGCTTACCTTTGCTTTGTACGGAACCTGTCCTTTCCTATATTGGCTTCCATTCACGAAAACCGAGATCCGAACAAGACACTTGAGCTTACAAGAGAGCGTGTAAATACAGGGAGACAAAGCCAATGCACCAACAACGACTTTTCTCTTACACTTTGTACACATGTACTTTTGCTAATGTCATTACGCCCAAAACTTGAGAGGTCGACCTTTAGACAGAGCCGAGTGTTTTTGAACGCGAAATACACGGCTGCTCCTTGAAAATTTCATCTATATTGCTATTGTTCTAGAAGCTGTAGAGTTGTAGAAGAAGGAGAGAAACAAACGTTTCTTATTGATGGCGGAGCATAAATCGTACACACAACATCTTTCAATGGAGGCAGCCAGGTTTGTTTTGTGTGCGGCATTGTATTTGGCAAATTCACTGCAGAATTTCGCTCACAGTCAGTTCCGCCGCGGTGGTGTGAGAACCTTTTTCAAATGTGTGTGCAAGAGCAGGGATTGAAATGAGAACAAAGGGAAAACAAATCCGTGTGTTTATTCTTTCCCACTCTTGCCAGTCTTTGCCGTCTCCAATAATAAATGTACGCCCCGACTAAACAGAAACATCAACCTCAGTCCATGAACAACACATTTGTCAAACTTTGCCATTTTACCCATATATATCGATGCCTGCCAGAGAAGATTTTTTCCCATTTTTCTCCTGCAGGCTAATACTGTACGGTATCGGGGGGTACATATATATATATATGCGGACTGAGGTTGAAATTATGCTGTTTCAATATCTTACTGAAAAACTTGGAGCCTTGGCTCTTTCTCCACAATTCACAAGCTTAAATACTTACTATCCATAGTACTACGAAGAGCGAACACAGGGTAAAATATATACCACACATGTTGCTTTTGTGGGGCTGAAGTTGTAGTTAAAAGCAGCTATACCGGTATTTTAGGAACGAGAAGATCTAGAATCATGTACGGCAGGAATATTACATGGGTTTCAGTGTCGTGAAAGACGTTTATGTTTACTTCATACCGACAACAAGTCTTAATTGCTTTTATAGTCCACACATGTGTGTCCTATTAACTTTTGACGATTCACACATTAGCGTGTGAGCTTAAGGAACAACATATCTTGGTTTCAGCACTTTTCAAGCTGTGGCAGCCGGGAAACATTTCTTGACGTATATTGTTTAGCTGTTGCGAATTTTTTTCAAGTGTCATACAATTAAAACGGAAGAAATAGAATTAAAGTTACAACCTTTAAAAACTAGGCAAATGAACACAACTTTTACTAAAATTACAAAGGCTGTACTGTTTCTATTAATAACTTAGAGAAGACGCGGCTGCGATGATGCTTAAAATTCTTACCATGGACTTTTCAACAAAAAAAGTCTCGTGTGGATTGGTAAGTGTATTTTTCACAACCATTCAGCCTTTCAGTCTTGTTGTCGTGGTGTATATAAAGTTGTTGGGTAGAAACGTGTTGCATCATCTGCAATGCATACCTGATCTGCAAAGATGAAAACCAGGTTGGCTCTCATGAGTCACATTTTGCCATTACGAAAACAAAGTTTCTGTACCACCTCGTTTGGAATCAATACACGAATGAACACTAATGGTGTGCATGCCCAAGTTGAAAAATAGGCATGGGGCTTTCCTGTTAGCCTCCTAGAGACATTCATTGAAATTTTTCGAACTTCATTGGCACGCTTGCTGACTTTCGCGGATGCTGCAACGCAGCAAGGTTAAGTCGAAAACTTAAAAAGCTTGAACTTGTCGTCGTTAGAAACTGCCTACTTTAGCTGGAGATATTAAACTCAAGTTCGAGGTACTTGGATGACTTTGTGGTAATGTTTGAGCTGTGAAATACTTCAATAAACGTTGCTAACGTTATTATTGTTCCACAAAACCAGGTGTCTATTCGCTGGAGAAAGTTGATGCAAATTTTATGTAACTATGAAAAACTTCACCTTCAGGAAAAGTTTTTGAAGAGCGTGCAATAGCACTGTAGCATAAGGAATAATTTCCAAAAGTGTGAACACAAGGTGATTGTAGTCTCCTTCGTGTACAAGATGTTGCATAATGACCTACGTTATAGTATTGCGGAATTCATTCATTAGCAGAATTTCGCTCCTTTGCCTCTCTCAAGTTGCCCAATACCGCCGTAAAAAACGGTCGTAAACTTGCCGCCTGGGTGCACTAAACTTCCCAATACGATCTTTACTTCACCGCAAAAGCCAAGGCGAAACGTTGTTTCGGTATTTTGAACTGAACTGACTAAAACACAAACAATAATATATCAAATAGTGCGTTTGCAAATTTTTAAGAGAGTAAGCCAAAAAAGCAGTTTCACGATGACATTATTTACGCTTTGTTTCTCAACTGTGAGATGGTAAAAGTTTCCGCAGTTTCAACGATTTTGTGAGCTTTCCATGCATTAATATCGCAAAAGCCAGTTGTATTTACCTCTGTCTGAGCTACCGTTTCGCCATCTATGAACTTGAAAACAACTTCTTTTCGTACCCGGAATTCACAATCTGGGTCCGAGAAGCCTACGGCATAAGATTTTCGCTCAAAGGTTAGATAGGTTGAAATCGGTTCGGACGGCTATCTGGGTTCCAGCTTTAACTTGCTTGCTCGGCCACTGAACGTCGAGGAATAGATCACCAGGAGATCCCTTTCACACCGAAGGGAAGGTTGAGGCGGCTAACGCCGTGATTAAAAGTTTTCAACGCCGAAGTAGTGATGGTCCCTAGAGCCAGAGCTTTAGAGCCGGCTCGGGCTATTGCTCTGTTTCGGCTCTACTGGGAAAGGCTCTACTCAAGTAGAGCCAGAGCCAATCATCGGCTCTGAGGCTCTGGTTAAAAAAATGTTGAAAAATACATGCTAATTCCGTCGCTAAACAGTTGAAAATCTAACCGTGGCGGTTTACTGACACGAATTTTGGTCCCTGCCTGCAGTAGCAGATAATTTACTTCAACTTCTTAGCATCACGTTTGAACGATGAACGGGCTCGCTTTGGTGTTCGGGAGCAGCCCCTTCTTTGCTCGTTGAATTGCGAAGCCTTCTCGTTTGCCGAAAAGTCAGTTAAAAACTACGAATTTGTTAGAAGTTGAAGTTGTTTCAAACCAAATTATTATCGAAATTGATGGTTAATTAGAATTAAACGTTAACATTAAAGTTTTCAAGGTACGAGTTTGAGATATGAAGGGAACATTTCGGTCATTGGAGTACAACAGAGCCGGCTCTGACCGAACCAGAGCCTGACCAGAGCCTTGAAAATTTGGGCTCTGGCTCTCCGGAGGTGGCAAAAATTCGGAGCCGGAGCCGACGACGGCGGATGATTTCAAACCAACGGCGGACGACGGCACATGATTTTAAACCAACGGCGGACGATTTAAACCAACGGTGGATGATTTTAAACCAACGGCGGACGATTTTAAACCAGCGGCGGATGAAATAAGTCAACGGCGGATGTAGAAAAGTCAACGGCGGGTGAAAAAAAGTCAACGCCGGATGAATTAAGTCAGTGGCGGATGAAATAAGTCAACGGCGGATGAAATAAGTCAACGGCGAATGTAAAAAAAGTCAACGGCGGATGTAGAAAAGTCAACGGCGGGTGAAAAAAAGTCAACGGCGGATGAATTAAGTCAACGGCGGATGTGAAAAAGTCAACGGCGGATGTAAAAAAGTCAACGGCGGATGTAAAAAAGTCAACGGCGGATGAATTAAGTCAACGGCGGATG
>JAQGBJ010000575.1:0-37052 GCA_034698345.1 Sphaeridia pumilis | reverse complement strand
TAATATATATCCAAGAAATCCAAAAGATCCAGGCAGCGGTCTTCTGGTTATGCTGGATACAGAGTGGGAATCCAGCAGATTCAGTTGTGTTGATATACAGCATTTTACGTGTTCAAAACACTAGTCAGTCCTTCGTCACACACACACTACGCTTCGACTCAAACAGAGGCAGAGTAACAACATTGCGTGCATACCTCTGCAGCTATACTCGTCCAGGAAGGACGCTATAGGTGTAAGGCGTGCCGGCTATATGGGGGATGTGCAGACTTTCTTTATTATTATTGTGGTCCCCACAAGACACACGGCACTGATGACTATCCAGCTTCTGATTTTAGTGTAAACATTGCTCGAGCATTAAAATTGTATATATATACACATCAAGTTAATCCATTAGCGATCAAATTAGCAAACCATGTGAACATTGTAACGTCCGTCGCTACTTTGGTTATTCCCGCTGTCGACTCACCCGACAAAACTGCTATTGTTAGCAGCCAAAACACTGCCCTTTGTGTGTGCCTCGTCAACGGTGACTTCCAAGACTGATTTGAAATGAGCTCTTAAGTTGAGTTACGAGTTGTTTCTGTCCAGCGCATCCCAGCTACGCACAATAAAGAGTGAGTGAAGTGGATCAGTTGATTGGATTCCGAATCGAAGGAATTTGACGGAATTGGAAGGCGATCTATTTCGGGTTCAGATTCAACATCAATTCATTGTAAGGAGGATAGATTTTGCTAAAATAGAATTGTTATGAGAGCTTTTTCACGTAGTAATCTTGAAATATCTTGATGTTTTTAGATGGGATTCTGAGACTCAAGATCCTGTCAACTAGCGTTTTCGACTTTAAGAACCGGACGGGTGGTGTCACCACGGATGGAATGCGGATGGATGGATAATGACCGGGAGGATTTGATATAATCGAGATTGTCAAGGAAACCCTTTTGCTTCAATTCCTACTAGTCAACGAGAAATACAAGACATGGCGGAAATCAGTATCGAAGTTGCAAAACTTCCCCAGGATATTAAGGATAAATTGGCTGAGCTTGATTTGGAGCTGTCGGAAGGTGAGTCATAAGAATGTGTCACTTAGTTCCTCTTGGTTAATTGTTGTATCTACTGATGCCTTCAGACTTTAGACGAGCGGATGAATCTGCAAGTTTCATTGTTGGAATATGAAAGGTGGCTTGGCTTGGGCTTGACTGCCGGTTCTTTATCGAAGTATAGTTTCGAAGCTGTGTTCGATGACGGGATAGCCTTGATGTTTCGTGGGGTTCCTGAGAGATAACAAGATTCTAGAACGGTCTTCGGCCTGGCCTGCTTGCGGTTCAGCTTATCAGTAAGCTTGGCAGACATTTCGGATCTTGAGGTTTTCTGCTGGATGAAAACCTGAATGTCGAGTTGTTAGAGACCTTGAAGATTGATACCGCTTCCTGTAAATGAAAAAGTCCGTGGAAAAGCAAGCATCAGATTTCGCAATTACAAGATCTTTTGGTGGCCAAATGTGTTTTCATCAGGAGCTCCCTGTACCAAGTATTACGGCATTCAGAAGAGCAAGTTATCTATCTTCTGATTCATCTTGAGGCGCAGATCCTGAACGATGGAACCATAGAATCATACCCTTCTTTTGATGGATGTGGGATGGTCGTTTCAGCCATTTTGGTGGATTTCTAAAGATTTTTTTGTTGCATATCGCTTGCAGCCAGGCTTCAGGTTGCAAGCTGGAGAAATGAGCATTTAGGATTTTTTATTCACGTAATTTGACAGAGCTATTTGTAGGGGGCGATATTGAAGAAGTTGCTTTTTGAGCTCTGCCGGTTAAATTCGGCAATTACAGTGTCGTGCACCAAAATGTTTTTCTATTGCACATATATGTGTTTCTGATCCGGCATGATAACCTGCTAGTTGATATTTCCACCATCGTGAATTTTTATCATTTACTTCATGTTTGATTTGTCTTTTGCACAGTCTGCCGTTTAATTAAACTCACTAGTGCTGGTTAATTCCCACACCGTTCGGGTTATGCAACCAACATCCGGTCTCATTGGTCACCTCATCGATGAGGGTGTGATGAGTCTTTTTACTTTGAAACAATGGCTGACACGATTGCTTCAAAACGGGCAATCAAACTTGGAAACCAGCACTATGTTGAAACTCGAATCTTTCGTATGCAAAGAAATATTGGCAATCCTGCCTGACTGAATCCTGAAAATTCTAGCTGTGAGAAATTTTACAATATCAAGAGAGTATTATCATCCTGTTCACAACTAAACAGGGTGATGTTATTGTTGCGGGTGACATCTGACATAATCAGGAAGATAATTTTGCTTGGGAATTGGGTTCTTTTGAAGAAACAACAGTTAATTGTTATGTAAGGGAGGATTGTGATTGTGACTGACTGAGGTTATATTATATAGCAGATGGGGAAAACAATCCTCGGCTTTGTTTCACCATCTTTTACGCTTTTTATGATTATGTCGACTTTTACAACAAGTCGAGTCCTTTTTGTTGACGATGCTGCACAACAACAATGCTAAAATGACCAAAAGGAGCAAGGAACAAGATGAAAGGAAACAGTTATCCCTCAAGGGACAAGACCAGTTAAGGAGATTTCTCGTTACTGCTTGTGTCTGACAAGAAATTTATTTCTCAATTACGTCCTACCGTACTGTAAAATTCAGTCCATTAAAATCTTTGATAGCATTTCATATCATAACCTTGCCTCTGCCTATGGTTTTCTCCGTCAACAAGATTACGACTCTGAGCAATTTGTACACCAAGACGAGCTTCATTGAGCCATGTTCTTTGGAGTCACCTGGGCAAAAGTGTCCGTCGCTTCTTCATTCAAACTCGGTGGCTGGTATTCTGACTGACTGGGTTTGCAATTTTCGAGACGATGCTGATGATGATGATTATGATGGGAAATACAAGTCAGTAAATTACGTATTGTGTTTAGGTTTGCGGCGAGTGCAGTTAAAGAAGGTGCAGGTAACGTAAGGTTTGTTGGGCTCTCTTGTTGGACGAAGCGCTTTTGGAAGGCATGGGAGACTTTGTCGAGATAAGACAGCAGCGGGAGCGTTGGTTGGAGAGAATATCATAAGGTTAAATAATGGCAACAAGAAGAGCGCTGGTGGTGGGAACTTGTTCTTCTGAAACTGATCAAGATGACGATGTAGATGGTCGCTGGCGTTCCTTGCGTTACATTACATGATTATTTACTTGACAGTCTACCGCAAAACACGGCAGCGTTTGCTTCTCATTTTTGTGTTTGCCAAAAAGGCGCATCGTGTATACATATACCGGGTGCGGGATTCGAGAAAAAAGAAGCTTCAATCCATTCCTGCGGTCCATCAAAAGTTTAAAGTAGTTGGCTTTTGTGCGGTTTCCGCTTTTGGTCGCCGCGGCGAGAAGTTTGCAATTTCAAAGACGCGGTGCGTTGTTGGTTGCCAATTCAGTGTCAGCCGTGTGTAGCGAGGACGGCGACTGACTCTGCTGAGATCTTTGTCACTTTGATCCATTTATTCATCATCCGAGAGGATACAACAAGATTCAAAAAGCGTGAGTTTGTGACAAGACTTTTGTCCACTTGTTCCTGTTGAACTTGAAAGACACGGCGAGGATCGGTACCAGGACCGATCAGACAGCGGTAGTGAATAATCGATTTTCTTCTTCTGATGGAGACTGCGATTAGACTGCTGAAGAAGTTGTGCTGATCTGTGTCTGATATGAAACATTTTAAGCGAAGAATCAGATAAAGTGCTAAAGTGCCGGAAGGATAAATAGGGAACACGGAGCTGGAAACGCAGAGACATTGAGATTTTGTGCTGGCGATTGATGGAGTTGAATATCGAAAAGCAATGGGGTTGGGCGGTGTAAAAAAGACTTGAAGTGATCCAATTGGTGACTTAATTGCAAGTGACATGATTGCGTGGGGCCGGCTGAAGGCATCAAGTTGATGTAAGAAGATGGACAGAGGCTTGGAGTAAAAGTTGTCGACGTAAAAGGACGTTGTTGGATTGTTGTGCGAAAAAAGTGGTGTGTGTGTGTGTAGACAATGTGGCTTTGATGGACACACCTGAAGGGATTTATTTGGCTGTGATATAATAATATTGGTTACATGATTATGACAGTTTGTGGCGTGGTAATTGTCGTTGGGCTTTAGGATGGGATTGATGGGGCGGGGAATTGTGTTTTTAATTACAAATGTTGTGGGATTAAGCAAGAGGGACGAGAGGGGAAGTGATTCCTCGGCAATGCTGAATCCTCCTCGCCAAGAACAATGATTATGATTGGGATGACATAATGGGAGTTGAGATTGCTGAGAATATTGTGGCAATTAATGCATGTTTCAGTGGATTGTGTTGGTGTTAGTGTCGAGGTGGGGGATTGAAGGAATTGATTTTGACGACGGCCATGAAGGCTGTGTCTTGGACAAAGCTGAAGAAGATGGTCGTGGGTGGGGCTGGAGGGGCGCGGGTCGAAGAGCAAGGAGTCTACTCGTCCTCTTTATTGAGATCCTGTTCCTTTAAGCGCGGTGGAATCGGGAAGAGCAGTGGCGGGAGCGGGTCTGTTCGACGAAATCGAAGGAGCGGCAGGAGCCGAAGAGGAGCGGTGGCAACGGCGGATCCGTTGGTGGGTCAAGTGAACGAAGAAGAAAACGAAGCGGAAGGAGGGGGGAGGGCGAGAAGCGGTAAACTGTTGAAGGAATATGACATGGCCAAGGATCCCTGTTGCAGCGATGAAGATAATGGAGCTCAAGTTTTTCTCGACAACCTTGAAGCGGGGATTGTTGTGGATGGCTCACCCACAACGCTACGGTGCGGCAATAAAGGTCATGATGATGTAACAAGAGCAACAATAACAACAGCTGATGAAGAAGGAGGCGGAGATGGGAAACCCGTAATAATGATGGGTGCAGCAACGGTTCGTGAGCAAGAGGAAAAAAGGCACGATGATGATTGTTGTTGCTGCTGCATTGTTGTAGATGCACAAGAGGTGGGGAGACAGGAGGAAGCGCCGGGTGGTGAAGAAATCATGTTGGAACAACGGGAGACTCTTGCTGCCATTAAATCATCAACAAGACAACAGCATCAGCAAAAACGGAGACAACGGAAACCGAGCGTTCCTGAAGAAGATCGAGGGATTGAAGGAGTGGAGCCGCCAGAGAGGTTCAAGTCTCAAGTTGATCTTCGATTCGGGCTGCTGGATGAGCGGGAAAAGTTGTTGCTTCAGTATCAGTCGAACCCGGAATTGCTGAGATGTGATGAGCTGGAGGCGCCAGTCGCTCGAGTGCTACAACAGCAGCCCCGTAAGGACGCGACATGGACCAGAAGCGTTGATTCGGCGATTAGTCGGGTGACGCCTTGCGGCTGTTGCTGTGAAGGAATCGAGCAAGTTGAGATGCCGGAGATCATGTCGGCGAAGCGACAAGTTGGACAAGAAGACAGGGGTAGCAACAACAGTAGCTTGTTGGAGCTGTATCGAAGTGCGAGTTCGTCGTACATTGGGAACTTGACACGGAGAGACAGGTTGTCTTCGGAAATTGGAGCCGGTTCAAGGGATGAAATTACCAGTGGCAGCGGAAGGTCTTCAAATCAGCAGCAAGCGAGTCGAGGATGGAAGGGGAGACGACATGCACGGGAATTGATACTTTCGGAGCAGAATTTGCGAAAAGCGGAAAGTTGCACAGCTTTGGTCGAGGGCAACAAGATTAAAAGTGGAAGCAGGAGGAGTCGGCGGATTGAAGAGACTTCGGTGCCTTCGTCGATGCGATCGGACCATGGAGTGCGCAAGTCATGGCGGAGGTATGGAATGGACGACTATTATTGCTCAGGCGAGAGCTACCAAGAAGGGCTGGAATCTTCTTCGAGACAAGATTGTTCATCGAAAGAAAGTGGATTCAATGATATGGGAAGCGATGGAATGGACGGTGCTTCGACGTTGCCGGGGTCCAAAGATTCGTGTGAACGGGTTACACCGGTCAGTAGTAGCACTGGTCGTGGGACTGCTGGTGGAACTAAAAGTTCTGGATGGGCAAAGGGATTTGCTGATCGACTGTTTAGAAAAAAGGAACCGAAAATTGCCTTGAGCGTTAGTCGGGAAGGATACTTTCAGAGGACGAATTTTAGACGGAGTGGAACTATTGGTGCTCATCAAGTCAAGTCACATCGAAGGAGCAGCCGAAGATCCAAGAGAAGACCTAATATTAGTAAATCTGTGATAAAAGAATCCGTACCTGGAGGGTCGTCATCAGTGTTTTCAATAAACGAGATTGGAACATCAGAAGAAAAACTTCCAGGACTTGGGGACAAAATCAAACGGATTTCTGCCAGCTTTCAAATGATTGTTGTACCTGGAGACAGAAGAAGGGCGACAGCGCCGAGCAAGACCAAGGGGAAAAAGAAGGGATTTGATACTGTCGAAGTTAGGTTGCCGAGGTTGAGGCCGCGGACGATATTAGGATGCGGCGATGAGACCTGTGAAGGGTGTAGGAGGGCGACTTGTGATTTTGGAGCGTTTGAAACTTCAGGAGAGCCACAGTTCCAGAAGGGGGACGATGACTGTTGGGTGGATGACTATCTGTTGTTGGAGTGCAGTAAAGGTGAATTCATCAACTTTGAAGAGCCTGAAGTGAGAGTTGAGCAAGAGCAAGTGTTGGAAAGGTCAAAGGGGAAAATGTCGTGGAAGTTGGGCAAGTTGCCTGGATGGATGAAAAAGAAGACAGGGTCCGGAAATAAGGATTCTGGGTTTGCGTTACCGAGACCTGCAGTCAGTATGGGTGAGAATCGATGACATTTTTCAAAAAACATCTGGGTTTACTAGTAGAAAAAAAACTAAAAGTTTTCGGTTGCATTGGGGGTGATGGTCATAATGAAAGTTGAAAGGTTGGAGATTTGGTTTTGGTTGATCGGCGGATTTCTTGCCGAGGTTGATGAGTTGAGTTTGTGGTGGAAATGGCGGTTCATCTACGTTTAATGAAGGCAGTAGATACACAAGTTTCAAGAGGCAAATAATGCTGTGGCTTGCCATGATATGGGACCACAGGTTGTCTGGTGATCGAACTAATGTTTGCTGTGTCGAATTTGATGGTCGGTTCGGTAACATTTGTTTTTGTTTTTGCAGGTGATATCACACAAAAGGGGTATGAGAAGAAGAAGAGCCGGCTATTAGGTCCGTATGTGCCGAAGCAGCATGTTGGTAAGTGGATTTTTTCACAGATTGTGGTATATGATTGAACGAGTAATGACAGACTTGATGATGTGTGATTATTGCGGCTTACTTTGGTGTTGTGGGAACTACATCAGGTCGTGAGTGTAGATTTTTGTCGAGGATTTTCTAAATCAATGAGCATTTGCTCTTGTTGGCGAATTGAGTTAGTAATATGAGTTTCGATTTTTGTAGGTCCAAAAACTAATGAGGGGTCAGCTAGTCCAAGTACACGTGCCAAACGAAGAGCTCATCGAAGGTTAACGCGAAATGAAAGTCGATATCATTCAGGTAATGCAATTGGACACGCAACATGTTTTTGGTTTTGAAATTATGATAAATTGCCGAGATGAAGATGCTTAATTGAGAGGTTGTGGTGATTGCAGAGGTCAGACAAGAGGCTGTTCAGCAGGCTCTGGCGGCGATGCAGGGCCGTCCGAAGCCGTCGTTGCCAATGCCGTCTAAGCGCACATCTGTGATGGGAAAGACTTCGGATCTCGCACAACACGACTCGGGTATGAGGATAAAGTTTTATTATGAGAATATTCAATGCGCAAATCTTATAATTAGGCTTTACAATGGAATGACAGGTGACTCAAGTAGTGAAGATGATAGCGTTGGAAATGAAGACGGCGATGGTGATGATCAAGATTCTAGTATTGCTTCGGGTAGAGACCGGGAAAAAGAAAGTGGGCGACCACCAGCAGAACTACCAGGACAGCCAGCGCTTCCTTCGGATAGTAGCAGCAATGGGTCTGCTACCAGACCTCCTAAATTGCCTGAAAGAAACAGGTTTGTGGCCGATGGATAATTTGAATTTGAGTGAGGCATTTCGTTTAAAAATGTTTCGTTAACCTTGTCAGAAATTCAAATGGGAGTTCAGCTGGTCCTGTTTTGACGTATTCAAACCTGGGTAATCTGAGCGGGGGGAACTTGGGCTGGGAAGAAAGACCAAGTTCGGAAAGGAGAGCTGCTGCTGAACCACAGTTACCACCAAAACCGGCACCGATCGCCGAAACTCCACCACAACTTCCTCAGCTGCCATCAATTCATAGAAATAGCCGCCCGGAGATTACTGATCTGGTGGAGGCTATGAATAATTTGAGATCAAGTAATCATATTTTGCAATAGACTAACGACAAAGTTGAATTACATATGTATAGAAATCTTAATGGTTGACTTTCAATAGATACTGCACACAGCACTCCGCCTGACGTTACGTCAACTGCACAATCCAGACGTCTTCAACCTGCAGATAGACTCAATCGTCTTAACACAAAACGGGGAGAGGATACTTCTGGCACCTTGACAGGCACAGGAAGATGGAAGGTCTCGGCAAAGATACAACAGCTGCTAAACACACTGAAAAGACCGAAACGCAGGCCACTACCAGAGTTCTATGAAGACGATGATATTGAGCTAGAAATGGCAGCCAAGCATCGGGATCCGAATGCGCCAAAACCAGAAGGAAGCGTGATGTCTCCAGCTGTTGGCGAACAGCTAGTGGTAAGGATAGATTTTACATTCGTATAGGATAATAAGTGAGCCAAAACTGATTCGATTTGAAACAATTCAGATTCCATCCGGACTGCCAAGAAATTTAGAAGCTGCAGTGCAACGATATGGCTCTGCTACGTTCAAGGCTCCTGTTGCTACTGTTCTTGACCCAAATGGAAAACTGACTATAACTCTGTCATACGGTAAGAAAGAGAGTTGGGGAAAAACAATTGGTGTGATGAATTAGCTCTAATGTGTTTGTCCATGCTGTTACAGGAAAATTGCTAAGTCGTTCGCACAAAATCGCTTTCGCTTTGCTCAATAAAACTGGCAACAAGGGTGAAAGTCTCGTTAAAACTGGCGATCGTGTGGCCCTAGTCTACCCTAATAATGATCCTATTAATTTTCTGTGCACTTTTTACGGATGTTTATTCGCCGGGGTTGTTCCGGTTCCGATAGAGGTGCCACTCACGAGACGGGTATGTATTTCTTTGCTATGACTTTTTTTAAGTTTGTTTGGAATTGAAATGTTCACACCATACTATAAACTTTAGGACGCTGGATCACAGCAAATAGGGTTTCTCCTGGGAAGTTGCAATGTGGCAGTTGCTTTGACGTCAGAGGCATGTTTAAAAGGATTGCCCAAAACAGCCACCGGTGAAGTAGTGACATTCAAGGGCTGGCCAAAATTGTTGTGGTTTGTGACTGAACACCAAGGAAAGGCTCCTAAGGACTGGACTCCGTCTCCAAGAGTTACTGATGAAACGGCCGCGTATATAGAAGTCAGTCAAACTGTAAGATATATAAAAAAAATACCGACTAGCGCTACCAGGCTCTCCAGTTGCCTTCATGTTCTTGTATTTGCAGTACACGACAGATAAAGACGGATCAGTGATGGGAGTTACAGTAAATCGTGCGAGTATGCTAGCTCACTGCCGGAGCTTAACAACTGCGTGTAACTATACGGAAGGGGAAGTAATGGTTTGTGTACTGGACTTCAAGAGAGAAGTTGGCCTGTGGCACAGTATCCTAACAGCTGTTTTCAACGGGATGCATGTCATTTTTATTCCCTACGCTCTTATGAAAGTCAACCCCGCTTCATGGATGCAAATGATTACTAAATATCGAGGTACCTTTGACATTCTCGCGCTTCAGCAGAATTTTAAAACAGGAAGCTAACATTAACTCTCATTGTCACATTTACAGCGAGTATAGCCATCGTGAAATCACGAGATCTTCATTGGGGTCTGCTTGCAACTCGCGATCATCGGGACATCAGCCTGGCATCTTTGCGCCTTCTATTGGTTTCTGATGGGGCGAACCCTTGGTCTCTATCTTCCTGTGACCAGTTTCTGTCTGTTTTTCAAAACAAGGGCTTACGTTCTGATGCCATATGTCCCTGTGCTTCCTCATCCGAGGTTTTAACAGTGTCATTGAGAAGACCCGGTAGGGCCGGAGTGAATGCAACTGGACGAGGAGTACTTTCGATGCAAGGATTGAGCTACGGTGTTGTACGGGTTGATCAAGAGAATTCATTGACGTCGCTGACGTTGCAAGACTGCGGTCAAGTCATGCCGGGAGGTATGTTCTTAGCTCCTTGTTATTTTTCTGCGAAATGGTTGTCTTATAAGAAACTGAACACTGGATATTTTTGTCGTTGCAGCTGTGATAGTTGTTGTCCGCATGGATGGGCAACCATATTTGTGCAAAACAGATGAAGTAGGAGAAATCTGTGTTCATAGCTCAGCCACTGGATCTCATTACTGGGGTCTCCAAGGACTGACAAATCAAACCTTCAAAGTGCAACCATTACAACCAGACAATACTGCCGTCAGTGATTCTGAATACGTTCGAAGTGGTCTACTCGGGTTCTTGGGTCCGGTAAGCTGTCTCACGGTTGTGGAACCGACACGTAGTTTTCGAAGTTCTTGATGCTAAATTTCTTAATTTCTTGTTTAGGGTGGCTTGGTGTTTGTTTGTGGGTCACGTAATGGATTGACTAGCGTGAGCGGTCGAAAGCACAATGCGGATGACATAATTGCCACGGTTCTAGCTGTTGAGCCAATGAAGTTTATTTACCGGGGTAGAATTGCTGTATTCAGTATCAAAGTTTTGCGAGATGAACGAATATGTGTTATTGCCGAACAGCGACCAGATTGCAGCGAAGAAGAGGTAACCACGATACGTTGTGAATATTATGCAATTAAGTAATCACTTGTTTCGCAAAATAACGCCTGGCGGTTCATTTTTTGTGACTAGAGTTTCCAGTGGATGTCAAGAGTTTTACAAGCTGTAGATTCGATCCATCAAGTTGGTATTTATTGTCTCGTACTGGTAAATCCTAATTGTCTTCCAAAAACACCCCTGGGAGGAATACACCTGTCTGAAACGAAACGGCGATTTTTGGAGGGAAGTTTACATCCGGCAAATGTGCTCATGTGTCCACATACGTGCGTCACCAATTTACCGAAACCTAGAGAAATTCATTCTGATGTTGGTCCTGCAAGTGTGATGGTGGGAAATATTGTGCAAGGAAACCGATTAGCGTCCGCACAAGGGCGTGACTTGGGAGTTGTGGACGAAGAATCTGACACTGCTAAGAAAGTAAGCGTTGTTTCCTATAGTCAATGAACATGGGTTGAAATAATGTGGATGTTTCATGTTATAATTTCTCTTACAGTACCAATTCATTTCCGAAATTCTCAAGTGGCGTTCAACTTCAACAGCTGATCACGTCATTTTCACGTTGTTGAACAGCAAAGGCACAGCAACTTTAACCTTAACTTGTTCACAACTTCACAAAAGAGCAGAGCGAGTGGCCAATTTACTACTCGATAGAGCAAAGATTAACAAGGGTGACCACGTCGCGTTAGTATATCCTCCGGGGCTTGACCTGGTCGTTGCGTTCTATGGGTGCCTGTATGCTGGTGTTGTTCCTGTAACGGTTCGTCCGCCGCACCCTCAAAATTTACAGACGACATTGCCAACAGTACGGATGATTGCGGAAGTGAGCAAATCAGTTCTCATCTTGTCCACACAAAGTGTCGTTAAGCTTCTTAAGTCGAAGGTTAGTATTTCCGAATTTAGTTTCAACTTTTGGTTTGGTTTGTTATAGCAACTTCTGAGAGTAGTTTAGGATTCTAGTTTCATTAATGTATTGGTTACAGGAGGCTAGCAATGTTGTAGACATAAAGAGTTGGCCACTTACCCTTGACACGGATGACCTACCGAAGAAGAAACTACCGAATCCATATAGGCCTCCAACCGCTGAAATGATAGCATATCTCGATTTCAGGTGATTACTACCTGTAGTGGTGCACTCGAAATCTCTAGATAAACATTTCTCATGTTCGCTGTTGTTTTTGTTAGTGTTTCAACTACTGGAATGTTGGCTGGCATAAAAATGTCGCATTCCGCAGTGACATCCCTGTGCCGGTCAATGAAGTTGGCTTGCGAGTTGTATCCATCCCGCCATGTCGCGTTATGTCTCGATCCGTATTGTGGACTCGGATTTGCTCTTTGGTGCTTAAGCAGGTACAATACAGCTCATATTTAATAGCGGATCAGGGCTGTTGTTTTGCACTCAGTCAGTGAATTAATTGTTGTTATTCTTGTTAGTGTTTATTCCGGGCATCATTCCATCTTGATTCCACCTTCCGAAGTTGAGGCCAATCCAGCCCTATGGCTCAGTGCTGTGAGTCAGTATAAAGTACGAGACACTTTCTGCTCCTATGGAGTGATGGAGCTGTGCACGAAAGGTCTTGGATCTTCAGTTAATTTACTGAAGCAGCGCAATGTGAATCTTGCCTGTGTTAGAACCTGCGTGGTGGTCGCAGAAGAAAGACCGCGAATAAACCTTACCAACAGTTTTTCGAAGCTGTTTTCAGCTTTGGGTCTTTCACCTAGAGCTGTGTCTACCTCATTCGGTTGCCGTGTAAACGTCGGAATATGTCTGCAGGTACGCTTTGATTATGAAGTTTACCTTTTATTGCTGTTTCTAGCTAATTCAGTTTCTCGTAATGAAATGTAAACATCAATTTGCAGGGAGCTTCAAGTCCCGAGCCGTCAATGGTATATGTGGATCTTAGAGCCTTACGTAATGATCGAGTTACTTTGGTGGAGCGTGGAAGTCCTCATAGTTTGTGCTTAATGGAGTCTGGCAAGCTTTTACCTGGGTCGAAAGTAATCATTGCGAATCCTGACACAAAAGGACAGTGTGGAGATTCTCACCTTGGAGAGGTATATTCATATCGCACATGGTATAAGAAGCGTTGCTCTCTAATTTAATTTTTTATTAAAATTTCTTCACAGATTTGGGTACAATCGCCTCACAATGCGAGCGGGTATTTCACTATTTTTGGGGATGAAAGTAGCTATGCTGACCATTTCAGCGCCAGGCTTGTAACTGGTAGCACTGGTGACGTTTATGCAAGAACTGGATACCTTGGATTCTTGAGGCGTACAGAGAACGTGCAAGCTGATGGAGGTTAGTTAGCAGTGGATACGATCACAAAGACACGTTTAAGAACTTCACGATTAGTATTAACAACAAATGTTTATCTTCTAGAACTGCACGATGCTGTATTTGTGGTTGGTGCATTGGATGAAACAATTATGCTACGAGGAATGCGATATCATCCAATCGATATCGAAAACAGTATATTGCGGTGCCATAAGAAGATAGCTGAATGGTATGATACTTGGTTTATTGCGGTCTTAAAAGTATTCAGCAGTTGATATTGATTTTGTTCACCTTACAGTGCTGTATTTTCCTGGACAAACCTGCTGGTCGTTGTTGTCGAACTAGAGGGAAATGAAAATGAAGCCTTGGATGTTGTGCCACTTGTAACCAATTGTGTTCTGGAAGAACATCATTTGGTTGTTGGCGTTGTCGTCGTCGTTGACCCCGGCGTCGTGCCAATTAATTCTAGAGGGGAGAAACAGCGGATGCATTTAAGGGATGGATTCTTGGCTGATCAACTGGATCCAATTTTTGTGGCTTACAACATGTAATGTAGGGTATATAATGCAATCTAGATACTACCGTTTTTTGCAACCATAAGTCTCCCCAGAAAGAAATTTTCGCATCGATAGTGCATGAAAAACCTCGAACAATAATGTATGTTGAAGAAGATCGAAAGTTGACTTGTTTGTTAGGTTAGAGGTTAGGTCCTTGCATTGGTCGGGCCAGTAGGAGATACATCTGAAAATTGCTGAACTATATACTTCTTAGTCTTGAAAAACGACGTTCTCTTGAACGATGTAGTGTTATTTTATACTTTTATTATTATTCTTGTTCTGCTCGTTTGTCCTGTGAGTTTACTTAATATTGTTGAAAGCTTTCGAAACATTTCCGCAGCTGAAAAAGAGCTCAGAGGAGCTGAGCCAGCTGGTATGAATGAAACCACAGTCGCTCTTTGCACTTGTATATTCTAATTGTAAATCAAAGTTACTACTCGCTTTCGAATTTGTATATATTGTTTGAAGTGGAGAATTTAAGCTAAGTATTGTGGAGATGCCGCTCATACAGTCAAAAGAGTCGCTACTTTAAAAGTTTAGATAGTTGTGTAACTGATCTAATTGCTGTAAGTTCGCCGGTTAGTGATCACAAAATTATGTTGTTATTGATAAGTTTAAGCAGCTCAAGTAGGTTTTAATTATCCTGCTTTCACAAAATCAACATTGCCATTGTCATCAATGGTTACCCAAGCAAAACTTTGGAGTGCAATAGAACTCGATTTTTACATTTTGGCTTTTTAGTTAATCTTAAATTTTGTGGCCGATCTCAACATGTTTGTTACTCGCAGCTTTTCAATGGACTTGTGCCATCTCTTAAATTTGCTTACGATTATTGCAGCGCAGCGTTCGGGCGTTTTATAATGCCGTCTCTGAGTTAGCTCCAACTTCAGCAGACCAAATTCCGATTTGTTAGCTATCCTTTCCCAAGACGTGGAGCTTAATTAAGTTCTGATACCGATTATCGCACTACGTGTATTTCAAAGTTAGCTAATAGTTAATGTCATTAACGCCGCGTGTTGATTCCGAATCCGAGTGCTGATGAGTAGCACATTCTAGATCAGGTTACAAATAAAGTCAATCAGTTCAATCAAAATGAAAAGTTATTGTATTTTCAATCAGTTTTGAGTTATTCGAAACAAGCTTTCATAAAATTCTTGATGGCTACGCTGCTTTAACCGCATGATCAAATTGCAGGTACGTTTACCTACAATCGTTTCCTCCATCACAGGCAACAACAGATTTTTGAAGATAAAATTGAATTATTCTAGTTCTACATCACGCAACGTAACACCGAGATCAAACTTCATAGCTACTGCGATGCAGTAATGATCCAAAAGTTGCTTCAGTAGAATTTTCTCGTCGAGCATTTCAATTTTCTCGATCCGCGTGATTTCCTTTTTGGGAAGCTTGTCATAAACTTCAGTCATAGTCCACCCATATGCTCTATTCCATCCAGTGCTAGTGAACCTGAAGGTTACATGGTCATTTAACCATTTGAGTATAGCAATTGTTAGAAATGCTCCTGCATAGCGTCACGTACCTTTCGATCTGAGTTCCGAGTGACTTGCAGTGTGACACGCCACACAATTGGCACCCTCTGATATCGAGATTTTTCAACATGATCTGAGCGAAGTTATCATTCATGTTTGCCTATAGAAGCACATCGAAACGACTGCATTGCAGAAAATATCTCAAATGTAATCGATGCCTGTAATCTGTTTACCTGTTCGTAGTTGATGAAAACAGCAGTAACGAAATTTCGGCTGAGGTAAGTTAGTAAGTTTTGTGAAGCTTTAGCATCCAAGTAAACCAACACGCATTCAGATACAAAAATAGTGGGTACATCTCCAGAAATGTTACAATTCTTAATTTTGGCATCCAGCTGAAACGTTCAAAAATCAGTTATTTTCTGTTTTGGCAAGATATGGATCAAATTCTATTTTCGGTTCAGTTCACCTCGAACTCGTCGCGAAGATCTGCACCTATTATATGGTATTGACTAGAGTGGAATTCATTCTTAATACTCTTGGTTTCTGATCCTGAAAGATCAAAGTCAATCAGTTGAAAAGACCATTGCAGCAAAGGACTTCTCGAAATATACTCATCTATGTTCATGTACAACTGACCTTCTGGAACAGCAATGGCCATCAACTTCTTATCTGACGACAAGTAGTGTATTTTCTTTCTAGACGTGGGCGCAAAATCCACGTCAACAAATGACTGAAGCTTCATATTGGGTGGAATAGCGCCTTCTTGAGTAAGCAGTCTCCAGAATAGGGTATCAGATCCTGCACCGAGATTGATGACTTGAAATGCGGTCGGAATGTCCCCATGGCTATCATCAGTCTTCAGATTAGAGAACTTTTTGATTGCATCAGTCACCAACGAGAATATCGAGTAAGTTCGCGCGAAATAACCCCGATTGATCTCCGGCGATCTTCTATCTATAGGACCTTTGACAAACGATTGCAAGTAAGGATCTTCCCAGTAGCCCAGTCGCACCGCTGACATTTTACAAGTTGCTGCATCATCGTTTGTTGCCTGGACTGCTTCATCCCCGCAACCACTTGACTTGGTTTCACTGGGAGCTAACATTTTTGCGGATAAATTGATATTATTTTAGAATTAACAATATTCTACTGTCGCAATGCAGCAATTTCATGATTTCTCTTTCGAAAATCAAGGATATTTGTTTTTGTTTTGTTTAAGCCGGATTTTTCAAACTCGCCCCTTAGCATAGAGTTCAGCTGCCGGTTTTTCTTTATGGTCTCAGATGTAAACAACTACACTGGCAGTAGTTGTGTACTACACGTGTGTAGTCTACACCTATGTCTTTGTGAACTGTTCGAGAAAGCGGGAATTGCAGCCACGACGGAATGAATTGTTCATGACAATTTTTAGGCTGTACCGCGGCTAATCTCAGTGAAAAATAATTCTTAAAAACCTTCAAAAACGTATAGTAAGCAACAGTCCCGTATCATGGCCATCAATGACGACCAAACACACTACGAAACCCTTAGAGAGTTAGTTTTCGATGACAATAAAATTGTAAGTCAAATCCAGATTTTAAAAAACTGAAATCGTCTTTGGAATTCAAACTAACAGATTTTGCTTCGACAGGTCACATACAAGGCGCTAAGTCTCTTAATAGGGGTCCATGTTAATGCAGCTAAGCAGTAAGCTAATTATGCATATGAATTGCAGAAATTGACTTGGTGCCTTTTTTTAAGTTTTATCATGTATTGACCGCAGGATACTGTATAAATTCTACAAACGAGAAAAAGAACAAGGCAAGAATGTACATGCCATCATGTACATTTCCGGCATTCGGGAGGCCAAAGAAAGTTCAACTCCGGACTCGAGTGCTTCAAGCGTCGATTCCATCGAGAGACACTGCATAGCCTTATGTTCCGATTCTGACCTTCCACGTATCAAGGAAGGTTACAAGCGTGTGTACTCAGCTCACGTGTATGCCGTGAGTTCCTTCCCTGTTAACGACTATAACGTCTTGCATCAGAAGGACAACGTTGTCAGTGCAGCAGAAGATGACTTTGCCGCAACGTAAGAAAATTTCTGGCCGAATTAAGATACTCGCAATTTTTTGATTGAATTTGTTTGTCAAATTTTTAGTTACTTGTTTGTGGAATAAATACAGCTTGTAAAGATCAGTTGACTTAATCCTTTTTGCGTTCTTAGGCATGGTCCTTTCCGGGTGTATGCATCATCCGCAGCACCAGTTACCACAGTCGTGAAAACAGAACCAGCCCGAGCCGGAAATGTAAGTGATACTCTACCTCAGAAAAAGACAGAGAGTGGAACAACAAAAGTATCAACAGAGAAAAAGCCCAGCTTGATGGAAGCGTTTGCAGCACAGCGCCAGACCGCAGGAAACTACCAAAAGAAAGAAAAGAATTCACCTGAAACTAAAAGAGACCAAGGAAGGAGTTCGAAAACAAATGGAGTCAAGAGTAGTAGTAAGAAGAAGAATGAACCTGCTAAAGGCAGCAAAACGAATGGCACAAATGCGAAGTCCATATCCACAGGTCAAATTTCCTCGAAATTCAAAATTTATGTATTGCGTATCATTGCAATTTTCGTTCATGACTCCGAATTCTTTTTTCCTAACAGGCAAGAAGCGCAGTCGAATCATTATGGAATCCGATTCTGAAGACGAAGATGAGCCCTCCCCTAAGCGTACCGTCTTTGACTCTGACGACGAAGCCCCTGTTCAGCGTAAGTATTAGTTAGCTCAAGTGTTATTATATTCTTGAAGTTGAAATCGATAAAAGATTACTTATTTTGAAAACAATTTTCAGCCAACTTTGATAGTGATGAAGAAGAGGAACCGGTTGCGCCCAGCAGTAACGACGAAGTGAAAATGGAAATTGTAGATGAACCTAGCGAACCTGCCAAAACAGGTAAACGCAAGGTATTCAAGACCGTTAAGAAATCCTATGTTGACGATGAAGGTTATACAGGTAAGAACCTCATGCATGTGAATTGGATCATTCCATTTGTTTCCATATATGATTATATCTCAACCATTTTATTCTTTACAGTCACCAAAAAGGAACAAGTATTGGTCACTGACGACGAGGAAGAAGAACCTGAAACACCTGCCAGCAAAGCTCGCTCTCCAGCGAAGCTAAAAATTGAAACCAAATCATCCCCTTCACCGAAGAAGATCGCTAATGGTACTAGCAAGGAAAGTAAAGCTTCAAAAGATGTCATCGCCAAGAAGAAACAACCCAGTATCATGTCTTTTTTTACGAAAAAGAATTAGTCCACCACAGATACTCACTAAAGCGTCATTTTGATTAGTTTGCTTGCAATGGTTCGAATTGCAAGCACTCTGCCGAATTTTTGTTTTTTTTCGGTATGGTCTATAACTTATATTGTGTACGTAAAATACGTGCACTCCTGGCATTTTTAATTCATCAAGTTTCCATTATTCTAGTTATCCACAGCAAAATTCCGTCTTTCAAGGTACTATATATATATTTTTTTCTGTTGTATAAATCATCAAGTGAATCGCCAAAATAAAAACACCTTCTTAAACTTACGGCGCAAAGTGGTGCTGTTGTATAAATGTCCCAAGCTGAGATATTCAAAAACCATTCTTCCTCCAACTCAATTGATGATCTGCAGATGAATGTTGCTACTGAATGTGGTCACCCTTCCGTGAGATTTCAGTACTATAGAAAGGGGGAAAGAACTTTCATCATACTTTCTTTCCCCCGCTGTATTTTCTACACACTAGCATTATTGCAATTCAATGGCCATCCCTCCAACTTAAGAAAGACACGGATGCCTTTACACAGTCTTGAGGAGCGAGAATACTTTCTTCAAGATTCCCTTATAGATACACACGAGCTTGATCATCAAAAATCAGTCGATTAGTTGTCCTCAGTGTAATAAGATCCGTATAGAAAGTACTGGAGAACTAGAGGCAGGAGGGAGAAAGCACTGTTCGATCGCTAAACGTTAATACTTGCTATTCGTGATAGTCTCTCAGCTTCAAATTCAGATCCAGCAAACAATAATGTTGATCCTTGTGAACCCCAAAAGTCACAGTTTCTCCTCGTTAAACCTGGTTCTAGCGGTCCTGTTTCACAACTCTTTCCGTTTTGTTCACACGATTGGCGGTAAGCTTCCACAAGAATCCCAAGTTTATAAACTATGGGGATCGTCCTCAACTCTTGTTCTTACAGAAGGATCCGAATCAGCCAGGATTTGGCAGCAGTACAATCAGATTCTCGAGCGACGTCAAAGTTGCCAATTCAATGGCTTCATTTTCAATCCGGGCGAGCGATGGGTACCGCTTTCTCAGAACTTTTCCGCTGATTTCTGTGTCATCTGCAGATGCTTGGAGGTGAGCCTCGACTTTGAAATTCCAGCTTGGAGCTTGCAATAGTTATTCCATGACCCCTGCTGTGGTCTACCTGGAAATGACTAAAAAGATTATGATTTCCAGGATGGCGAGTATGAGTGCGGGGATGGAGCTTGTTGTAGAGAAGCAGAAGCTTCAGAAAACCATTGGAAGCCACTACCCTCCACCCTTTCGAAAGACAAGCTGACGTGGGCTGTTTCGGTAGCAGAAGACGGGTCTTCGTGCTGTAGATCCTGTAGTCACGTTCACGTTCCAAACACTTCTGAAAACGAAGGGAAGCGGTTGAGGTTGATGGCGGAGCTAAAGCGAGGAGAAACGGTAGTAGTGAAACCAATTTCAGCATCCTCAAGAAGTAAAAAGCAGGAGGACACTTCCCCAGGACCGCAGATGGATTCCAACTCGACCACGTGCTTTTTCAAAGGCAAACCATACAGTGACCAGGAATATTTTTTGGCAAACAGGACCATATTTCCAGATGACACTCCCGGAACGAACCTTTGCATCAAGTGCCAGTGCAAGGTAATTTTATCACTTTAACCGCCGGCTCTATTTGTTTGAAGTTGCTTGATGTCATGCTCATTTGCTCCAAACAGCGAGGTTTGGTCACATGCTCGTCAAAAGCAGAGAAATGCTGTGACAATTGTAAAAGTAAGCAACAAATCTTGATATTTCACATGTATCATCCCTTTGGCACCTTTCCTACTTCTTGTGACCCTTGCCGTCGCGACGGCCTACATTCTTAACATTTACGCTTACACCAGCTTTTTATCAATGTCCTCCTGGCAGACCTCCTAGACGATGCTGACAGTGTCAAAAGAAGTGTTTTCAACGCCAAGAACGAAAACCTCAAATCCTTCCAACACTTCCCAACACCAGCAGTAGTCAATGAGCCTGACTATTTCCCCTTACCCACAATCAAATTAAAGGAGCGGCACATCAACTCGCCCAAAATTCCTATCAGCAGCCCCATTGCCGCCAGAAATTCCCCGAAAGATCGGCTGGGGCTTTTCGAAACTTCGTTCCACTTGAAACCGCCACCAGTTGCATTTGAGGGAAAGCACGCAGCATGTCTTTCAGAGGACAAGTAAGCCCATTCATAAACATATATTTGAATCGATATTGGATGAATACCTTTATTATTATTCAATCCACCTGTACACTTTTACAGAATCCACCGCCACGGCTCACGATGGCACCCGTCAATGGGCCCCTTCGGGCCTGCTGAATGCATCGTTTGCACGTGTGTAAACGGCAGAATCGAGTGCGACCATATCGGCTGTTCCATGCCGTCCACCACTTGCGACACTGCCGTCAAGCTTGAAGGCCAGTGCTGCCCGGTTTGTTTCAAAGGTACATATCAAGCTTGTCGAAATGTATAAACTTTGGACATCAAATCCTCCAGAAGCTGTTTTGATGGTTTGTTTTTGCAGGACCAGGTGTGCTTTGTGCCCCTTCGACCCACACGATCACAGTGTTCCAGTCACTTCAGTCAGGAGTTGATGGAGCCGGTCCTTATGAGCGCATCAGCCTCAACTTTGTCAAACCTGGAGCCCACACTTCGGTCGAGGTTCATGAATTGACATTCTCCAAGGGACACATTCGCCGCTTTGATACCACTCAGTATGCCAATTTGCGCCAATTCCTTCAGTACAAAAGGAACGCCAAGAATTTGGTCGCCATCGGTGTTACTACATTGAGTAAGTTTCCGATACATGCCAGTATATTCATTGCGCAAGAAATACGAGGGACTTGTTCATGGAGAAAGCAGAGTAAAGCAGAGTGAAGGAGAAAGAATAGCAAGGGCGCAATGTATAATGAACGGAATGGCTTGAGGGAAAACCATTTTCATCTCCTCATTTTATGCGGACAGGAAATTTGGCCAAATTCACATCAAGGGAAGAAAAGCTCCATTCGCGGTGCAAGTCAGATTGCAACCTCCGCTTCAATAAGTTTATTCACGCCACACTTCGACTGGATCCCATTGTCGCCAGAAGCACATGTGACCAAGGCGAACGTCTCGTTCTTGCGTAACTTCTGCGGGTCAATCGGGACTTGAATGCGGAAATTCAACCATGGAACTTCAATCACACACATGGATCGACAAATATATCGAGTTACTGCTATTGTCTGATGGTCGTCGTCCTCCCCCCCTTACGTGTTCACTTATAGTCTTAACAAGTGTGTGGGTTGTGGTGCGGGCTTTGGACGAGTCGGTCATCGTTGAGATGTAATTTAATTCGTATCAGCAAATACGGTACATAGGTATCAGCGATGGCTACGCCGGAATTCGGAATTCAACTTTTGAGTGGTACAAAATTAGGTTTCAAGATTGATTGTTCGTGTAATAGAAACTTGTGTCTGGTGTTGTCGGTCTGTTTTGAAACTGATAAGTGGTAGCCTTGTTTGAGAGTAAATGCAACAACTCTTGGCAAACACGTTTGATGATTTGATCTGATCTCCATTCGGCTCTGCTCCTTCCTCTCGTCAGCTCGGTTGTTAGAATTGCAAATTCCCCTCAGGTCATAGATCAAAGAGCCAAAAATGAAGGCTTACTCCTACGCCAACTCCTTGGCCTCACAACAAGCAGTTTTTATCAGTCGACGACTTTCTTTTCTGTAGCCTTCTTCCAGCAGGGAAAGCATACCAATGTGCAGGCAGCAAATCCTTTAAAAACGCTCAAAATCAGTCAGCTTGTGCTTTGTTGTTCGAGCAGAACGTCTTGCTGCCATTGCCATGCTCGGATGATGAGGATCTGGAACAAACTAAAGACATGATTTTTTCTTTCTCAATATAACATATATGCTTCAACAGTAACTTTCACTTTGTCCAGCGGCTCGAGACCATGAACTAGTACTGTTTTCTTGGAGAGAACTTGGCCCAACAATTCATACCCTCTCTTTAATATCAATCCTCTTCTTTTCCAGACACATAGAATGACTGTACACTGTGTACAAATTCACACAAATGTTCACAGTCATAGCCATCGTTGACTGTGGCTCTGCCAAAAACAATCTTCGTTGGCCAATTATGTCTCTTGAGTTTTTCAATTGTTCTCCCGTTTCCGGCACAAGTTTTTGTTTGGATCCAGTAGTTCCATAGAGAGACAACTTTGCCCGTGGTCATGTTGGCAGGAGGAATTTATATATATTCTTGTCTGCTATCAAAAAAGCTACCCGACGGCCAAACGCCATCGTAAATCTTCACGCTCCAAGAGCGGTAGGGGGAGTTTTGGTTTATTATTTCACCAAAAAACTGCAACTGAAATGTCTCAGAGGAATGGAGAAAGTAAGTAACCTCTGGAGACGTGTCTGTGGAAAATGCAACTTTTGTGAACGAGAATCTGTAGATTGTGTTATCTAATGTACCTAGTAAATGATCAAACCTGGATGAGCGATATTTCTACGAGAATCGCTCTTTGGAGCTGAAAATGCGGAAGCCAACTTTACCAAAATTTCTAAAGCATGGTTATGACATTCTGCTTGACGGAGTAACCGAATATTGATCAAAACCGTCGACCACAGCTCTTGATGTAAAAGTTTCTTTTTTCTGGGAAAAAGTTTCCGAGGCCTCTTGGTTCTTCATTTACAGTTTGAGGAACACTCGTAGAAGATAATCTTTGCCTGAATTCTACGTTTCTTGGCTTGAAGGTAAACCTGATTTGTCGTGAACATCCGAAAATCTATTAGAAACTTTTTCTACCAAACCTCAAATTGAGATTGAGCTACTAATCCACTGCGTGAGCGGGCTTCCCACTTCCGATGATTACTGTGTGATCAGCGTATCTATCGGCTGGACAACATGGGAAGAGACTTGAGGGCAAAAGGGTGGAAGGCCATGGGGGCATATAAATTGGGGCAAAGTCAACTGATTTAATCATCTCTAGTTGTTAATATGCTAAAAACTAATAGCGCAGGTTGTTGATTAACAACTATATCACATACGGCGTTAAACGTCTGAATGTACAGTAACAATAAAACTACTTGAACGAATAACAACAATAGTTTTGTAGTACGATTACGAACGCTCTGCTCTTTGCAGAAGAATCTGACTGACTAAATACTTTTTAGTTATGTCGAAGCGACGAGGTTTTCGAACCAGAGCCCATCATTCATTTTTGCGCTTTATGACTGGAATCTATATACTTGTCAAATCTATTGCTATTTGAAGTTTCTGATATGAGACATATGGACAAACATGCGTTGTAAACACTAGCTACTAGAGAAAATAGTGTAATATCCTTTCGCTGAACCTACCACCATAAAAGTAAGCACGATCACTTCTGAAACGTTATATCATCCGTAGTTTGGGGGGAATCAACAGGTCGAAAAAAGGGCGAGTCACCGTTTGACGAGATAGAAGACTCTGTTTCTATAGAATTTGGTGAATCTGTATGGCGCATATGATGCTCCGCGCTCAAGGTTGCTGCTATAGCCAGTGTGCTCGTGGATATGGTGGCCGGTGGGGGGTGATATTGTTGTACACTAAGCAATCCTCCAGGTCTCTTTGCAGGTACAGGACTACAGTCCATTTGGTTAGAATCCCAATCACATTTACGCTTCACACCTGTAACAAAATCAAGTTTCATCATGTAAGTCAGATCGCTGAAGTCAGTACTAGTACTACAATAAACAAGATCGTCAAATGTACCTTGTCCGATGGCCAATACACTAGGTCGTATTGCGATCGGACTCAAGGAGCGTCGAGAAGTGAAGCTTTTTCTTGTCGGAGAAGGGGAAGATAACGACGGTGAGAAACGAGACATTATTTTTGGAGACGCTGTAGGGGAAGAGGATGCTGATAAGGAAGTGGTTGGCATACTTAGCCACAACTGGTCAGAAAAGCTCGGTCTCCGGTTTGAAACTTCCATCGACATTGAGTCCTGAAAATCACCAAAGATGCATCTCATGATCATGCTAAGCTAACTAAAATCTATCGATAGTGAACTCCCGAAATTTCTTACTCACCAACGATAGATCTTCCCATGATTGGGCAATGTTGACGTTACCATGGAATTCTTTCTCGCTAGCAGATTCCCAATCCGTAGAACTGGAGTTCTCCTGCCGCAACTGACTTACACGATTAGGGGCTAAGCCGGGCGAATGCTACATACATAACAACTTCGGTTTAATCATCCCATCTTCGGCTTGCAATGATTGCATTCAATTAGACTTACAGGACTAAAGCTCGCAGAAAATCTGCGAGGCCTAGAGTCAGACAAGGACGCCAGAAATCCATTCGCATAACTAGACGATTCCGCTTCTGTAACCGACCCTGGTGAAGCTTCCTTAGCATTGACATCATGAGAATTGGCGCGATCAATCCCGCGCAATGTCGCAGTAGAAGTAGCTGCACCCAATCTCTTAAATTCGCCTTGTGGCACCAGCTGATTTATCATCGGTGCTGATGAAGACCGCTTTAGATTCATCCTGAAAATCATCGAGAGAAAATAAGTAATCACTGAAAGCATCAAACATTGTTTCAAAAGGAAATATCGAATTTGTAACTCACTGATTCAAAGCGCTTCCCACTATCGACGTCAAGGGGCTCCCACAGGTCCTTGAGTGGGGTTTCGTATTGGCAGTGGTAACAAACGAGGTATTTCCGATTCCGAGTTCTTCGTTGCTGGATGACCCCATCTCGCAATTTCTCGACGACTGACTACTTTGTCCTTCTTGTTCTGCCATGACTAATGATATCTGACTGGAAGTTAGCTTGGTTTGACCAGTCAGCGTTATGAAGCTTTCGAATAATACTTCCCTTCTATTCTTTGCTTCTCAATCCTTCAACTGGTATTCTGAAGTTTTCTACTAGCTTGTCTTTTCTATTAGTATCTTCACGTTGATTTCTAGGAAGAAACCCTTAACTCAAGGTTAACGGTCGGTCGATCCACGACAGTTAGGGCACAGTACACTTTCCGACAGCCAGCCCATGATCAGAAACAGTTTTTCACGACGTCAGACCAACATTACAAATGCCCCAAAGTTGTCCTACAAGCAAAACAATCATTTCGTTAACTTTTGAATCCCGGCTTTTAGTTGAACATTTCATATTAATTCGATTTCTAACCTGGTTAATACCACTGGCTGATTTTCGGGTGTTTCAGTAGCTCAACTTCGTGACTTTTCAGTTGATTGCAGTAGCACCTTGACACTTCCTGCTAGCTCCAAACCGAAGCAACCGTAACAAACGAGTTCAGCAGGTCAACTACGAAATGGCATACTTTCCGTAATGCATCACAATGGGCGGGTAAAATATTTATTATAGATTGTGGTTACCGACAACATTCCGCAAAATCATGACAGTTCTTTCAAATCCTTCTTTTGCTCCTTCTAAAAACTTTACTCTTTAACTTGAAACTGTGAGGTTTTGCAATGAAGACAATCGTATTTATGGGAACCGAAGGGAACACCGCAAAATCCTAAATCTGAAACAAAACTGAATTACAAGTAAACTGAAATTTGACGCGAAAAATGACGGATAACTGTGCCCCAAAACGGAACCCAGTTTTCACCAGCTTCAAGTAATGTGCATCTGTGTCTCCAACACATGTGTGTTCTGCAATTGCAATGCAAGGTTCTGAGCTACACATATCAATTGCTCAGCTTTTTCCTATTGTACATACGTGGTGCGTGAGACGCTATGTACAAAATCCAACAAGCAAAAACGCCTTTGGCCCTTCGAACAACCGCTTCAAGTCTCACTCCCTAGGCAAACTTAACCTTAACCATATCAAACTTTTTTCTGTTAAGAACGTTGCTACGAATCAATGACTCTAATTTTGCCGAGAAACGAATATCTTGTGCCAAATCTATTCATGATTGCATTGTGATTATTCAACCTGACGTTACAAGGTTACAACACACAATCATTACAGTTTATTTACATTCGTATTTATATACGTTTACAACATATACCATGAGTCCCAAGACGAAAATTCGTTGAAACGATATCAAACATTAAAAAATAACAACTGCTCATGAAAAAAGTTACAGCTAGGACTACTAACGAGCGAAAAGCAACAGAACAATTTCGTTTTAACAAAAAACTTTAGGCAGACCCACTAAGAATTAACAGTAGAGAATACTAGTTGTTGGGCTTTTCTACCCACTTTTCCAATAATAACCAAATGCCGACGCCGACAAACTGTAAAATCACAACGTACAACAACTAATGGGGATACTCCACCATGAATCAGTGTTCTAACCGGACGCCAATAGACAGGTAAACTTTTAAACCGCCATACGGGTGGGTTGAATGAAACTTTCTGCGAGTATAGGAAGAGAGAATCCGCATTTGGTACTTTTTGGAGCTGTAACTAGCTGGTTAGCTCCTTTTCATCATTGGAAAACAGCATCCAGATGTGAATGCCCTAAATAAAAAATACAGTCATTTATCAAAAGTTACGTGAACTTCGTAAAGGCAATAAGTAATCTCTCAATTTACGGAATCAGCGGTTTCACATTTTTCTCAAATCAAGGACAAAAACGGATCCATCTGAAGCTGATGCACCCACTTTGTCACCCTTCGAATTCCAACAAACCTCGAAGATTCCACCTGTTCCTTTGTAGCTATGTACAAGTTGTCCTGACTGTGAAGCGACAAATTCATTCGGTAAGAATGTTTCATGCTGCATGTTAAAATTAGGTATTCTCCCGAATTTATTACCTGTGTGGACCAAATGTGAACACATTTGTCAAAGCTACCTGAAGCAAGTAGCTGGCCATCAGGTGAGAACGCCACACTATAAACTGGTTCAGTATGCTTGGTGAGTTTGTGGATACAAGCTCCACGTTCGACATCCCACAATCGTACAGTAGAATCAAATGATGCACTTGCTAGTATGAGGTTCATATTAGGGTTATTAGTTCCTGGACCTGTTGGCGACCATTTGATTGTGTAAATCTCCTTCGAGTGTGCTTGTAAGTCGTGAACACAGGTGTCCTGATTCATTGACCAAATCTTCAAGATTATAAAAACAACATTGATTAGTCAGAATCGCCATTTCATAGTGACAATAACTTCGTTTCTTCAACAGTACCTTGAGAGTCATGTCATCAGAACAAGAAGCCAAGAGTTTTCCCTGAGGATCCCATTTGATAGCATTTACTTCATTCTGAAAAACAAACAATTTCAAAATCAACGAGAAGAAAACTCCCTCATCCGCCCCCTTGTACAGAAAATTACCGTATGCCCTTGGAATGATTTGATAGGTTTATCTTGCCCTAGAGAACACACATGAATGCATTGATCTGTAGAACAAGAGGCAAAAGAAGTATTTGATTGCCAATCCACATCTAAAGCCGGAGCACTATGGAACGCAAATTGCTGAGTGCACAATCCAGTCCTATAAATAAATAAATTGGTTACGAAAATTGAAACTGAATGAATGCGCAGTCTATTTCAACTATTAACTCACGCAGCATCCCAAATGATAGTAGTTTTATCCACTCCTGCCGAAAGGATATAGTTTCCGCGTTTATTCCATTTCAGAGCAAAGATAGGACCTTTGTGTTGCCCAAGAGTAGATGCTATCCTTCCATCTGTATTCCAAATACGAGCGTATCCATCATATGAACCTGTAGCTAGAAGCGTGCCCTCACTGTTCCAATCTAACGAAGTAACATCTTTGTTCGAAGGGACCTAAAAAGCAATTAACGCAACATTTACAAGACATCATGCACAACCCACGCCACGCGTAAAATTATATACTTACTTCCGTGCCACCTTTCTGGATACAATGTCTCAATACAAGCTGGTTCGTAGACCCATCGGTCATGTTCCAGATGCGAGCAGTAGAGTCACCAGACCTAAAGCAAGCACAAAGAAGCATCAAACCTTGATACAGAAATTCCAAAAAAGTGCATGAAATGTAGCTTACCCGGATGCCAATAGGTCAGTTTGCGGATTCCATGCACAGATGAACACTTCTGACTCATGTCCTCTCAGCACCGTTGCTTTACTATCAGGAATATTGATATTCGAATCCAATTCAGCAGCATTTTCCGCGTTTCCAGAATTAGCTGTAAGAAAGTCAATATTATGTTTCGGCATACGTTCCTAGCATATCAAGTCCAATTACCGAAGGTTTCACATACCGTATGGTGGTTTGGTATTTTCATCCATATTTTCTACAACTTCTGACTTTTGCTTGAGAGCCTGCTGCTGCCTCGAGGCCACAACATCAGGCATGACAGCATCTATCAATGATAATGATTCTATCATCCGTTCCGATCCATCGTCTCCAATAGAAATCTCTGCTTCGGTATACTGGAGACCTTTCTGTATAATTGACAACAACGCTGCCGGTGGAACCAAGGCTCCATTGATGTTTGACTGCGAAATGTGCGACTCAATACCAAACGTATAAGCTGAGTGCTGGAAACCTAAGAATGATTCAGGAAAGTTCAAGTTTTATTGCCTTCAGTTTCCGCATACGCAAAAAATAGCAGTATTCCAAATGAATAATTCGCTTACCCGACTCTTGTAAGTACCGATAGACCAAAAAATTAACTTCGTCACTGGAAAAACTCATGGCGACAAATTTTTCTATTTCAAGACCAGTACACGATGAACAATTAGCTTCGCAAATTCAAACTGGACTTGGAACGGAACATCCAAAACAACTTCGAAGATAAACAGTCTTAACGATCCATCCTGGTCTAGACAACCCGACCAAAAGCCTGCAAACAAATCCGTTCACAGTTCATCACTCGTTTGAGAAAGCATTAGCCGATAGTAACACTTTAATTTCGAAAGATTCGCTTATCAGACTGAAAACTTTTCGAATTCGCATTAGCAAAAAGATCATAACAAACCAGTTTGGATGCCGGTTTAAACTTTGATCGTCTGAGGGTTAAACACTGAAAGAACTTACCTATGTCACGGTAATTTAAACATAAATCTGTCGGACAGTTGCCAATAATTCTGAATCCACTCAATCCGTGAAAAAATTTGAAGTTTGAACAGCTAATAGACGTTAACGATTGAAAATAAAATTGATAAATTCTGGATCACCACTCATAACCTGCAGAAACATGAACCGCGTTTGCCTTCATACATTTATACTGCCGGAATTAAGCAACGTATGTACGTATATTTCTTTCATATTTTAACATGCCGAGCGTATGTACGTAACTTTGTAAAGCTACCACATTTATGTACCTAACAAGGTAGCTTTGAAAGAGTCAAATCGTAAGGCACGCTACATACGTCAGCTTCAGACGGATCCTACTTCGGCGGGAACGAGTCAATTCAAAAATACCGACATCGCGTCTGGAATTGCATGTTTTCATCGGAAGTCGGCACTCTGTTATTGTCTGTTTAACACGTGTGTTGATAGACGTAAGTTAGGTGATTCTTGAAATTTAATATAACACAAGTGTTACATTTACTTCAACTGTTTTCGGAATTCAATTCAGCCGAACCCGAACATGTCAGCTTCAACTGCTCCGAATCCATCAACCCTGCTACCCCTTGGTAAGTGTGCATTCGAGAAATCAATTTTTGTAGGGTTTGCTGAGAAAAAATATGGGAATTTTAGTTGGGTAGCAGTAACCGTTGGTAATCGGTGCTGGACAGAACTTTTTCGAAGATATTGAGTTAATGCGATTCTCTGTTGAATGCACAGAGTTGGTTGACAAATGCATCGGCTCAAGGATTCACATCATTATGAAGAACGACAAGGAACTGGTTGGAACGCTCCTTGGCTTCGACGACTACGTCAACATGGTTCTCGAAGATGTAACTGAGTACGAAACTACTAGCGAAGGTCGTCGCATAACAAAGTTGGAACAAATCCTTTTGAACGGCAACAATATAACAATGGTGAGTTGAGACTTGAACCTCAAGAGCTAATATATATTTCTTTAATTAACCAATTACAGAGAGCAGTACTCATGATTTGAATTGTTTCGTTTACAGTTGGTGCCAGGAGGAGAGGTACCAGAGACTTAAATCTATATTCGACTTGATCTCTATCTACATTATACTGTATTTTTTGAAGAATGGATATACGTTTCTATAGATTACGAAGTGTAATTAAGGCACTGGTTATTCCATTATGTAAGGATTAAATACGTTTACATTAATTCTAGCACACAAGCTGTCTAATATACATAGTGTTTGATGGGATTCCTAATATCCTATTTATTACACATTTACTCTACGAGTCAGTATTTGCGAATAGAGAACGTGTGCATGCAAGGACATGCTGAAATTATTTGATCGAGATGCCAATTCTGAATTAGCTAGACCATTGATTTTCAGATACTATAATAATCCTACGAGCAATCATCAATAAGTAAAAACATGCCGCGAGCTCAAGTCTAGCCAGGGCTACCAACTGTTCGAAGATTCTCATAGTCTTGATATTAAAACGTAAATGACACCTAGTGTACCTTGTCTAGGCACAAGGAACGATAGTTAAAAAACTAATCTACACACTACACATGTATTCTTCTACAATTCTTAATACTTTGGTACCGGAGATTTCCACCTAGTTTTGAAATGCTCATAGTTTCCTTCATATGTTACACAAAAGCAAGAGGAGTCTGTCTACAACTTGCTTCATGCTCGGACGCAATATCGGGTCTGTCTCCCAGCAATTCTTATAAATATCAACAAAGGTTTTGAGATCATTTGAAGTTTCAGGAACGTTGTTGTTGGCATCTAAGGACATGGATTGGGGACGAAGTTTGGCCGCCACAACCTGGTCAAAGAAACAAGATGCCGAAAACAAATATTGATGTCTCATAGATCCGTCATGATAATGTTAATGAACATTACTTGATAAATGATGGCATGATCACTGAGGTTGCTGTAAGGCTCTTCACGATGCAGGATTTGCCACATGCAGACTCCATAGCTGTAGACATCACACTTGTCGGTTGGAATCTGACCTCGGAATAGCTCTGGTGCCTTATATGCCACTGTTCCTTCCAGCTGAAAATGAAACATTATAATGAAGCCACAAAGCCACAAATGATATTGCATTGATTACGGAATATCTTTACCCATTTTTTACAAGGCGACGAAACTTTATGTTCAGCCAAGCTTCTTGAAGTTCCAAAATCCGACAGCTTGCAGTTATCGAATTCGTCGAGTAAAATGTTTTGAGGTTTGACATCCAAATGTAAAATACCTTGCTCGTGACAGTACGCTAAAGCCGACGCAATCTGCCCACAGAAACGTATCTTCGTACGAAGGCCTATCTCCCGGTCTGCTTCGAACAAAATTTTGTGTAGATTGTCTTTCTGAAGAAGTTCCATCACAATCATGGAAGTTTGCGGATTTACTTCAGTTATACTTATGACTTCAGCGATGTTCTGATGGCTTAGACCTGTGGCATGCTTTTCGTTCGAAGCGGAATCCCTATGAGCATCGGTGGTACAGCTAATAAGCTTCACCGCCACAGGTCTCCCTGAATTCAAAACATGGGTTAGTTGATGGTAATGACCATTACTTCTTCTTCGACGATTTGTCATATTAATAGTTACTACCGTGATATGATCCACGGTAAACAACACCAAAGCTTCCCCTTCCTAGAATTTGGTCTTCAGAATAGTTAATAGGCTTGCCAGGGCAGGTACAATCGGTTTGTAAAGATTGCGGCACTTCACGACCTCGAGCAGGTGCTATGTACGGGCATTCCACACGATCTGGTATTTCGCCGTCAAGTTGTTGAATCTGATGTGAAGTTGGGTTCGGATTGTTGAACAGCAGACTTCCATGCGAGTTTCGTCGCCCGGTAGGCACGAAAGGCTTGGATATGCCTGCAACCCTACATTCAAAAAAGCAACAATTTTTGGAATAGCGTGCAAAGTGAAAAGATTTCCCCAAAAAGTGCTAGGAAATAACTCACTTTTCTGGACTAGGACTCAAAACTTGTATGGATGGAGGTACTTCATTACTCTTGTTCTGACTGGTTTGTGACCCGTGCCCCTGAATCAGCGAAAAGCGACGAGATCTAACTCCAGGAGAAGCGCTTTCTCCAAGTTGAAAGGATGCTAGCGCACTTTCGATTGCTGTAATAGAACCGCGGCGTCCTTGGTCACCATTTACGGTTTTGGGTGATCCTGTCGGAGTGTGGACTGGACTTCCGTTGGGCGAGTTCGACGGTGTCAGTAGCTTTTGGCACAACTCTAAACTCAGCCGGCGAACTTGAGCGCTTCGAAGCAATGGCGATAACGTTTCTCGGGCTACTGCCATTTCGGATACTTACGGAAGTAACTGGGCATTTAAGGTGAGCAAGCTCTTGTTAAGTTCTCAAAGCCTGTTTAACCTTACTAAAAATATTGGGCTTATGTCTGTAATGAAGCTTGTAGTTGGGATGAGAGCTAGCTACAGAAATAAAATGCGAAGGCGCGGTTAACGCCTGTTCACCCTATCAGGTTTTGGAGGTTGCACACGTCGTACCCTGCAGATGAACATTAAAATGACGAGTTCTATCCTAGTAAGAATCCTAGAAGATAGCATGCCCCTAGGCTAAATATAAGGAGCTTATCAATGCAATACCCTTAATCTACAGGCGACCGTTCCATATTCTTCACTAAAGCAAGCGAACGATGTAAAAAGAATTACACATTACCTTTATGAATGTCAAAATGTTGTCTTATTCTTGAAAATACGCTTCAATATTAGTTTCTCTAAAAGGGTACAAAACTAGTCAATGAAAACTTTGGATTTCAGGATGAACTAGATCTAATTATCACATGTACGGGGCCAACGAATCAACAGTTGAAGACGCTTTCCATCGTAAGCACCTAGGACATGGTTTTTTGTAGTTTTGGCAAGAAGAATGGTATACCGCTCCACACAAAGAACACTGTAAATCGAAACAAAATGTATTGTAAACGCTGAAATATTCATAAGATTTTGATAACGAGACACGAGACAATTTACCTTGTAGACTGACTCAATGTTGAACGGAAATAGAACCTTCGGGTCCTTGCATACTTCGCAAATGAAGCCCTTCTGTGTACAGACTGAGCAGTGCTTTATATGAGATTGTCCAAAGACAACAAGTTTGGCAAGGCTCGTTGACAAGCTCCGGTTGGGAACTCCTAAAAGATCCTGCACAGAGAAATACACGAGTTTATTTGACTTGACCTACAAACATTTCACACCGTGGACTAGTTCTAGGCACTTACAGCGATAGAATACAAATGTTCATCCTCGACGAGATGTTCTCTGGGCCAAAAATCTCTAGCACTCGCGTACAATGACTCGGCTTCTTTACATGTTTTCAGGTACAAAATGATGGACTTCAGTTTCTGCCGTTGGATCTGCAACCGAAATATAGATCGATTCGAAATATTTCTTACCTGAGGTTACGTAATGACAAGATTGCTCACCTTGACCTCTTCAAATTCTTCAATCTCTTTGTAAATCGACTTGTTCAAGGCACCAATATCGAACATAGGTGTGTCAAAAGATTCCTGCATAAGTTCCTTAGCTCGTTTACTAACGTAATATTTGTTGAAGTCCCAATTAAAAATAATCCTGGACGGAATGACTGATTCTTCGTTGACGTGGCAGTCATAGCAAAAATGGTGTCCAGTCAAAGCACATAATCTAGAATTGCATAATGGGAGCAAAATGCACTTCAACTGCAATCTCTGATCTTTCGAGTGCCCTATTCCAAACTGAAGTCATACCTTGCAGGACCGTAGATCATTCCGATGGCCCTTTCACAATATTTACATTTATAGTCCTGTTCATCTAGACCAATTTCACGGGGAATTCGCTCCAAAAACGATTGCATTTGTGACATCCGCTAGAAAAAGGGGCAACTTATGGTCACGTCTTTTAAAATTTAAGTTTAGCTGAAATTATCCAAGGCTCCTTACCATGCTTGGTGGCGCTACGACAACTTCAAAGCCCATGCGTTCCAACTGGGAAACAGGTGTATCCTGCAGACCGAACAAGAGAGACAATGTTACAGACGTATTCGATGACCGAAGAACCTTTTTACAAAACCACGAGGCGATAAACTTACGCTGCGGTTTCCTACTTCCTCATTAGTTATCGAATCCTTGCGGAACACGCTTTCCAGGAAACTATCCGTTATTGGAGTCCCAACGGGTTCTCTGTATGTTTCCAAAACGGCGTTATAGCTGCTAGCTTCGTCGCCTGTTTTAGTTTCAAGAACTTCAAGTTCTCTGCTGGTTGCTCTAACGTTAATTGGTGTAGAAACTGCATGGTTTTCATTTAAAGCTGTTATAGATTCACACGAATTCGAAACTTCGAGCTCTGCTCGCTCGGGTTTATCGAAACCTGTGACTGCCTTGATGGTTTGGAGCCCTGCATCTGGCAAGAAGCTTTCTTCTGGCGAATTCCCAGAAACAGTCTTTGGAAATTCAGTTATATCGTCAGCTGGTATGAGTACATTACTTCCTCGGCTAGATGACGCAAGGGCTGTGTCAACTTGATGGTTACTGTTGAAGTCGGACTGCTGAACTGGCTGGTACGAGGCTAGTATCTGCTCAGTTGGAGGGGTGGAACAGACAGAAGATTGACCTGAACCGGGCCGAGAACCTGGGGAAGCTTTCGACTTCAAAATCATCCGCAAAGCAGCATCTTCATCCAGAAGACTTGGACGGAGGGATACAACATATGGCGGCGTCTGAATAACAGGTGAAGATCTCCCCGACCGCAACTGGGGCAGAACCTGCAAGTCTCTGGAATCCATGTTCTCAGCAACATCAATACCTTGCGTTACAGACTCGTATGGATTTGTCCAAAGGCCGACCAAGCTCAGCGGTCCACTATTCCAAGTGTTCAGAAGGCTTGAATTGCAGGCAAGTTGAAAGTTGTACGACTCGATTCCGTACAAATAGCTTTTCAGCATGTCACACATTTCCGAATCCCGTAAAAACGCATTTGGCTTGTAGTAATCCTTCACGAGAATCTTGTCTTTCAGCATCATTTGTATGTAGCTAATTAGAAGGCCATCGTTTAGAGCTAGACGAAGCCAAGCTCTGCAGCGTCCGACATCAGAAGATATGTAAGATAGCTGATTAATGCTCATAATAACCTCCTGGTGACAGAATATAAGGACGAATTCCCAAAACGAGGGCTCTGGAGGACTCATATCTCTCGCTTGAAACACAGAAGTCACAGACTTCAAAAAGGTGCTCTTCAAGCCATGGATGAAGACTGCTTCCAAGATCCAGCATAGCAGATTTGTTGTTTCGTCGTTTACCAGAGTGGCCCCTTTATCCGTAGCATACTTGAACTGAAGCTCTTTAACACAATCTACCAGTCTCTTCATCAAATTCGACTTCACCACGTTTTCTCGATCCAGCACTTTTCGCAGCATTTTGAAAGTACTTAATGTCTTTACCAATTTTCAGAACAACGAAAACGAAACTATGCTGATTAATGGAGGTCAGGGCTACTAATTTTGCCCTTTATAGTTAAAAGGAAGAATTCCATGTTCTCGAAGCACTTCCTTGGCGTGTTGCAGGGCAGAACCTTCCCTGATGATTTCGTAGAAACCTTTGTGAGACAAGTCGATCACAGTAGAACCTGCACGGCACTTGGTCTCATTGCTGTCATCAACAATGGCTCCAGAATCAATTACTAGATCCAGGTAAGGCCACAGATGCTTGAATTCCGAAGGCGCCAAAGTACTCGGGTCAGAAGACACGTTGGCACTTGTTAAAGCTACTGGTCCATCATGGTATGCAGCCAGTCTTCTAATAAAGCAGTTGTCAGGGATGCGAATACCGACTAAGACGGTATTTGGGTTCAAACTTGGATTCAGAGTATCTCGGCGGTGGAAAACCAGTGTAAATGGTCCGGGTAGAAAATCTTCAATGACCTTGTTTGTCACCGTTATATTTCCCCACTTGTAAAGATCAGAAATATCTGCCACACAGATAGCGATTGGTTTCGACGACTCTCTTCCTTTTATCTGATACAACTTTTTGACAGCTTCCACACTTTGAGCATCGGCAGCTAGACCGTAAACCGTATCGGTTGGCACTCCAATAACCCCTCCGCTTCTCAGAACCTGAGCGCCTTCTTTCGCCAAGGTATCCAAGTTACTTGCCGTCAAACTTCTTTGGACTCCATCTGTCATTCCTTCAACGCTCACAGCAGCCTTCTGGCTTAGACGTCGAACAAAGTGGTTATTCTTGGCCAGATTTGCAAACAGTAGCTTGATCATTACCTAAAAAGTTTCAGTGGCGGAATTAAGTACAATACACTTTTGGGGATAATCTTCTCATTAGCTGAATCAAATACCTGAAGTACTGCTGTCGCAGAGTTGCAAATTGAAGAGCTCGTCAGTATAGTAGGAAATGTGATATCTTAGTGATCTTGTAGCACAATCAGGATAAAGCTGATGAAACCCTTTTTGATGTTTGCAAAGGAAAGTTACATAAAAGTCGATATGAGACGGACGCATGGATAAACTTAATCTAATCAAGAAATTACTATTATT
>JAQGBJ010000574.1:0-37079 GCA_034698345.1 Sphaeridia pumilis | reverse complement strand
GCGGATTTTGAACTGATTGATCCATTTTTCTAGAACTGCAAGAAGACGGCGTTATTCGGAAATTCAGCCCAGATGGTCTCAAAGGTTTCAGAAGCTCTAAATGTCAGTCGAAAGACTTCGTATGTGTTAATGGGACAGCGTCCGTAGTCAAGTACTTTCTTCAAGCCGTAAGTCTGAGTCAAAACCTGCCTCATTAAACTTGTCAGTCCTGTATCAGTGCATATGAACCCATTCTTTCAGGCTAAAGTTCCTAACATTTCCTTCAACAAACGAGTGACCAGAATCCAAGCCAACGATGGCAGAGTTCAAGTATCCGTAGAAAACTCTGAATCTATGGAAACTTTCGACATCGTCGTTTCGACAATGCCAGTACCTCAAATCTTACAACTCGAAAACATTGATGAGCTTCTACTGAAACAAGCTCCAAGTCTACAACTGAAAAAGTCCCTTAGCGAAGTCCAATATTCATCGAGGTATGCTCTGGGCTTGTTCTACAATCAACGTCTGAACCTAGCCGACGGCGAAACTGAGATGAACTACGTTGAGAATGACGACAAAATCAGATATTGGTCGCTTGAAGACCGGAAGCGTCAATTGGGCTCTAAAGCTGAAAGCGAAGAGAAATATTCAGCGGTTGTGGTTCACACTTCAGTGCCATTTGCAGTTGAACACTTGGAAATGGATATGAAGGAGGTTGAGAAGTTACTGCTACCTCAGGTTCAGGAGAAGATTGCTACTTTGAAAGATGCTGAGGCTGAGCATGTAAAATGTCTTTGTTGGAGGTACTCACAGGTAAGATCAAAACTTGCAATTTGTAAGAAACTAGAGGTCAGGGAGAATATCAGTGGGCGGAAATAAAGCAAAGTCATATTCGTATTATTGCAGGTCACTAAAGGCTGCGAAGGGTCGCCTGGCTGCATCACAATTAACCAATCTCCATTAATTCTAGCTGCTGGAGACGGTATGAGCTATTCTGGAATTCAAGGTTGTATTCTATCGGCGGAAAAGACTGTTGAGACTATAAGAAAGTTTCTTTGATGTTAAATTTAAGGTTTACCTGTTTTATCCATTCTTTTTCACTTCGCTCGATAACTTGCGAGTACGTGTTTCCCATCATAGCGATCAACATGTTAAGTAGTAGAATTGGAACCATGATCATGAAGCTGATGAATACTGATTTTGCCATATTTGGGTAGGTCAGATCTCCCAGCTTGGAGTACTGTGAATATAAAATTCGGGTTTAAAGAATATGCAGAAATTGAAAGCTGCTTCAAATAGATTTTGTATTCTGGTTACGTCATAAGAGCCGAGTGTCATCTGATACAGGCCCATCCATGTAGTGTGGTACTCATCAAACAAGGTTGAATTTGCTTGGGGATGGCTTTTGAACAGGAAGAAGAAGGCTTGTGAGAATCCAAGTAGAATAATGACGAAAATGATTCCGAAAGTCAACATGTCTCCGGTGATCATGCTGTACACCATGGTTACGAATGGACCAGTTAGCTGAATAGCTCTGCGGAAAAGCCAAGATTAGTATCTTCAAACGGTTGTATGATTAGGATTCACGTGTCTCACCCAGCAAAGAACATCATGAAGAACCAAGAGCCAACCATTATGAAAGCGATGAAAACTTCTTCCCATAGTAGCATTTCTTCGAGTCTGAATCCGATGCAGGCAAGAAGCAGGAAGTTGGAGGCCAGAAAGACCGTCTTTGGTGGCGATGTAGGCTGAAGTTATAAAAGCTGAATTAGGGAATTGACCGCAATAATAGGGATATAGAATTCGGTAGTTCCCACATGAACTTACCAATTGTTTCAAATAAGTAATGAACCCCTGGTTCTTGATCTCTTCGCCCTGCTGAAAAATGACGTAGTGGACAGAACCAAAAACCGAAGCACCTTCTAAAATCAACCGGAGAACATCAAATGTGTCTTCATACTCCATGAGATTCTTGGTTCGATCCTTCGGTCGTAGATAGACCGCAAAACTCATGCACAAGATATGAATCAGGGCGATAGTAATGCGCTTGATGAACTGGCCTTGAACGAAGGTCTTCCATTTTTCTTCCAGTAGTCGCTGAATGATGCCGCCGTCCAGCATGTTCAAGTGTTCTTCTTTTGACCCAGCGAGGATGATGAATAGAGCCGAGTTCCAGTCTAAGTACCGAAATCCGGTTAGTGCTATAAAGTCAGTAAATACTGAGGGAAAAAGCTTGACGTACTTGTGCTTCCGTCAGGTCTGATGGTGTCCAAAGCGTTCAAGGGGTATCCTGAACATGTAACGTTGCTGTAGCGCCAGTATTCTCGACAGCTCAGTTCTAACATCTCCCTGGTATAGAACATTTAAAGGAATTTCTGCATTCAACATTATGAACTCGTATTCCGAATCCGAAGCTCACCTGAACAGTTCATCTCGACCCAGTTTGCAAGCCAGCGTCAGTGGGGTCAGACCTTGGGTGTTCAACATACCATCTTTGGCTGCAACTCTAGGATGACGTAGGGCATAGCCAAACATTCCCTGTACCAGAAATTCAATCAGTAACTTTCAACATTTCATGGCTATTTTAGTTACTAAATAGTGCAGTGTGCTTCTTACAAGCTGATCAGTGACAACAACCATGTGAAGAACCATGTTGCCGAACGAGTCCTGCAAATCCGGATTGGCGTCCGTTTCAAGAAGCAAGTTGTAAGCGCTCTCGTTGGCCATGCAAGCAGCCCAGGCCAAGGGATATTCGCCCAAATAAGCCAGTCCTTCGTAGTCGGTGGTTTTGGATGGACGAAGCCTCTGTTGGTCTTTCGGCAAGAAGAAACTGCCTGCATATCAAACGAAAGTTAGAAACTTCGATCAATTATGTTAACTGTCAAGAAAGCACTATTGGGTTGATTTACGAACCTACTGCACGCTCATTGACGTTAGCCCCAGACTCTACCAGAATCTTTGTGAGTTCACTGTTGCTGTAGGCTATAGCAAGATGAAGAGCTGACACGCCGAGGTATTCTTCTCCCTCGACAACGTCCATGGCCAATTTCGGATAACATTTCAACAGGATCCGGGCAAGTCGACTATGGATTTTGGTGTCACACATGATTAGAACGTGTAAGAGCGTTTCGCCCAAAGAACCTCGGTACTGCATTTGCCAGCAAGCTTCATGGTCTTCCCATTTCGCCAAGGGGTCAGTGGGACCTGTAGCTTCTACTGGGATGACAACCTGTAATTGTGTTTGAGATTGAATGAGTTAGTCTGAGGCTATTTAACGGCTATAGCAGGCTTCTAACCTCCTTCTGGTTGCGGAATTTCCACCGGAGATACTCAGTCCTACTGATGATTTGTCCTTTACCCTCTTTGTACATGAGAATCCCGAATTGTTCCCGGAAAAGCTTCTCGACTTCTGAAGCACCTCCAGTATTATATGCGTCGATGAGCTCTCCACCTTTCTTGAAGTCTGCAAGTTTATACAGCAGACAGTCGTCATCGCTGGATCCCTAAATGTGAAAGAGAAGGTGTCATGAACGGGATCAAAGATACCTACTAACTTAACTTTGGCTGTAAACAACTCACTTGTGACACAACGCGGTCAAGGATAGATCCTGGATTAGTGTATGGATTGCTTCCCTTACAACAATTCCCCATTGTTGATTTTCATTCGTGTAACTCTGCTACGACATCCCCTATTGATCTGGGCAATGCGGGGAAACTATATGAACTACTGATCTGGTGGCACAGAAATGAACTCTCGCGAATTTCGTGAGGCCATCGATTTTATTGACATAACAACCTCCAGAGCCGTACATTAGTGGAACCGCGATTGGTACTTGCCTCTCTTACACAGTCTGTTTTTACTTACAGGCTAGAAATAGTTCCTTTGAAACCGTCTTGGTATTAGAAAACACTGGTTGCACATCACATCAATTCAGAATGTTGGGTTACTGCTACGGAAAGTTTGAATACACTGTCTCTCCATTACATCGTGGCATAACTAGCAGCTACAGTTAGCTACCTGTATTTTGACATCGTTGATTTCGATTGAGATAAAATTATGGTCCGTGAATGAGAATATTAGCCCCTAAGTCTAACTTACAATTTAAAGCTCGTCGTGGTCATGCGGCACTTCATCAAGCTTACGGCAAGCAGCTGGCGTTAGAAACTCCATTTCGTATTCACACCGGGCGGGTTCGGAGACGGAAATGACCTTGTTCTCAGTACTACATTTAACTTTGACGTTGACTGAACGTGCAGGGCCATTCCAGCATTGTTGACCTCTGTCGTACATCATGGAAACGTATTTGTCGTTTTCAGGACCGGACCAAGATCCCCATTTTCCCAGATTAACGTCGCCGCCGCCATTTATTCCACGTTGGCTAGCCTAAACGCAGAATTAAGGAACGTTCTTTTGTATTTATACATAAAAAGTCCATCAGTTTTGTTGAAGAAGAATGACTTACCCTTTGGAACGGACAGAGAGTGTACACATACTCTCTGTCCCGGAACTCATAACACTGATTGATTAGCGGCGCAAATCGATCGTCTTCTCCGACGTCGAGGTTCAAAGACTCGTTCAGGTCCTCAAGTTTCTTGGTGATTTCACGAACAGCTCGTTCAGCGTCAGAATGTGCTTGGCGAGCTTTGTCCGCAGCTACATAAAAAAATTCAAAGTTAGTCTTTATAGTCCCCATTATAAACACTGCTTTTTTTAAAACTACCTTCTATCAAAGCGCGAGTGGGCTCATCATACAACCCTTTGGCTTCGTCAACTTTAGACTCTTCTTCGTCCTCATGCTCTTCCTTTTGAATGTCTGGTACCTTCTGGTCATCGAGCTCATCGTCTTCATATTCTTCTTCATGGACTTCCGGTGGAGTTTCTGTTGCAGGTTCTTCTTCATGATGCTCTCCTTGGTCTTCTGGTGTCTCTTCAGTGTTTTCAGGCGGGAGAAACATCCCAGATTCCATCATGAAATAGGGTTTGACTGTGATCCATCCAGTTCGCAAGAACTCTTCCTTTGTCATTTCGTTCTCCATGTTTAAGAAGAAAAGAGCTTCGTCGTCGGAAACTTGACCATCCTTGTTCCTGTCGAAAGTTTGGCGAGCTTTTATTTCATCCAAAGAAATAACACCATCCTCGTTCGAGTCCAACAAGTTGTAAATGTTTTCCGCTTCCTTCGCACTATCCTCCTTTTCCTTCTCATCTTCGGCTTTACGCCTTTCTTCTTCAGCTTGGCGGTGAATTTCTAGGGCTTCTTTTTCAGGAGCCTCTGCAATTTCCTTTACTTGAGCCTTCTCAACCTTTTCAACATCGGCATGTTGCAGATCTACTTCCAGTTGACTACGCTCCATCTCCCGAGTCTTACGGATCTCTTTACCCTCCCTGCTCATTTCTAAACGCTTTTGATAGCCATCCCGTATTAGTCTTGTTTCTCGTTCGCGCTCTTCACGGGCAGCACGGCCTACTTCGTCACAGGTATTGACGCACGAAACGCCACTGGTAAATTCGTCAGAACCGTCACAGCAATCTATAATTGATTCGAAGCAACGTCAAAATACTGTTCAACAACATTTTGGAGTGGCTTAAAAAAGACTAGAATGACAATTTGTCCTACTTACCGCAAAGTCCATCGTTAACCCTTGAAGACGAAATAAAAGTTGCGACGTGACCGGCGTTTTGGCAGTAGAAGGTTCCCTTTTCGCAAGCTGCAGTACCAGGTTCATCTGAACCATCAGGACAATCACAATAGTCGTCATTGACCATGGAAAATGAAATGAGCTTGGAGCCGTCCAAGCAGCTGAAGTCTTTTTGTGGGTCGTACAGAGCTGCACCTACAAATGGTCAAAGCTCCGGTTAGAACAAACATACTGGTAGAATGCATTTCAGTACAAATGCTTCTACGAATGTATTCCAACTTACGAGATAATGGAACGCCTTTAGGTGTGAGCTGGTCGACCGATACTACGAATCCGGTGAAAAGCAAACAGGACAACAGAAAGGTGAGCGAAAATTGATTTAGCTTGAAACAGTCTGTTGACTTCGGCCAGCTCTTCCCCAGAGGGAAGCCCTCCAGTTGCACCATTTCTGACTAAAAAAGAATCCTGAATTCGTTGCAAACTCAAGTTGATAAAGTTAGGAAATTTCAGTCTAAACACTTTCTTTCTCAGGCAATTAAAATTTCGATTGAAAAATAGTGGATGCAATCCGGCATTCGCGTCAGTCGAAACAAGCCGAGACAGAAAATGAGCAGGAGGTAAAAGTCCTTATCGACGATTTCACATTACGTGGACGATTTTATCATTGGACAGCTGATTGAACGGCGCCAAGCCACAAGCGTGATTTGATCTTCAGGGGATTCAAAATGTTCATTTCAGTTCGAAACCAATTATATATTTTTCGTTCATTTAGACGTAATTAAATCGAATCCGCAGTATATATGTAGTTTGCTGCTATTATACAGGTAAGCATTGTCATTGAGCAATAAGGTTCTTTGAGATCAAAAACGGAATCGAAAGTTGAGTTTACCTTTTTCAGAAACCCTGCCAGTATTTAGGAAACTCGGAGTCTTCAACATTGCAGCTATGTGCCACAATCCTTAAGTGCAATTCTCTATTATAAGGTACAATTACCTTCGATACGTCATTAGTGCATTCCCAACTAAACAGAGTGGATATCATGATTGTTTTTCCTAAACCCATGCAGGTGCCTTAAAATACGTCAAAATGCGGAAGTACCAGCAACTCCTTCTAGTCGCCCTCGGCCTAATCAGTTTTGTTTGCTTTCTCATCTATAAACACGAGTACGACCGACTACGGAATGTGCTGGAAGTTCTGGAGGTCTTCGGAACGCCACCACCTTCCGTCACCCACCATAAGTCATTTGAAGACGTTGAAAAGGGGATGGACTCGAAGTCTTTAAAGAATGGACTTGTGGAGACTACTGATCATCCGTCTTGATGTTTGAAGAAAAAAGCGATCCCGGTGGAACGTGCAGAGTTCCTGGTTGCCAAAGAAGAAATTGTTCCGGCCTAAAACAGTTGCCTTGTATTGGTTAAGGTTACGTTAGTGTAGCTAATGTGAGTTGATATTGTTGACATTTTTAAGCTGGCTCTTCTTGGTTCCTTGTCGATATTGACTATCTCTCTAATTGTAACCAATAATGATGATCTTATTGATATTTACTGATTTCAGCCTTATGTGTGGTTAAGGCAAGGCAAGCAAGTTTTTCAAAATATTGACTAGTACGAGATTAACCTCCAAGCTTCAGCTGAGTCAATGAAGTGGTGTATCCCGCATGGGCTGACCTTCCGTAAGTGTTATTGTTTTGCTCCGTTGACATGTGTATTTTGTTGTTTTTAATTTTTCCATGCAGCCTTAAATGTTCCTAGGCACTTCTAGTCTTCACAGTCATAATGGTTGTTAAAGTTCGTTGTGTTCTATTAAACTAGAAAAATTTACTGAAGACTGAAGAGTATTCATGGATAGTTATAGAACATTTAGAGATCAGAGGTAAGATGATGATTTATCAATTTCCGTCAAAGCAATCATAGTTGGATTAATGTTTCCGATTCCCCTGTGTTTCGTCCAGACAGAGGAAAGGTTAGCAGCGTTATCTAGGGCTGTTGCTGTTTGTCATGCTGAAGTGCATAAGACGCAATTAACAGAAGTAATTATCATATTTACATCTTCATGCCAACAAAGCGTAAAAGAAGTTTTGATGAGTTAGCGACAAGAATCGTACGTTGTACACGAACATAGCTTCTAGCAGCTCTAGCCAAGGTGCTGCTGGCTAAGACTGCATATATCTTGCATCCACGTAGCGTATAGCTGTAGAATAGATTTGTCCTTCAAATTTCTCTTGCTCGCTCGTAGATATACGGCTAGCACCGCCTGAGCTCGTTCAGTCAGTCCAGCACCGCCTGTTTCAGTGCAATTCCTAGCGCTCCAGGAGCTTCATTTTCAGTTTTTTGCTGCAAGATCTAAGGTAATATTGCTTCTAAATCAAGTTTGATAGTACTTTGCGTTGTGCGTTTTACGTTTTAGAAACAGGAAGATCATCGGTAGGAATACGGAAATCAGTTTTTTACATTTGAGGTTTATTTGTAGGCTAGTTACATATACATATGTCAAATCCTACTGTTCCACAGTTGAAGGTCAAGTCACGTGCCGGAAACCGTTTCTGTTCAGTTTACCTACTTTACTACTTCCACGAAGAAGTATTGTTCGCGGCTGACGTTCTGACACTTAGATAAAGTCTGAAGATGAAACAAGCAGAGGATCTTAACATCAGAAGTTGAACCACGAAATTGCATCATGTACAGAAAGTCACATGATATTCGCCAGAGAGGAGTAGCCCGTCGCTTTAGTAAGAGCTTAAGCTTGATATGAGAGGGGTAATATTCCCATAGAGGTAGTTGCATTCTGGATTCGACAGGATACATTACTTGTTTGTGTGAATTATCTGGTTAGAGCTAATTGTGTTTGAACAGTCCAGGGTATTTTATGTAAGTCTTTTCTCTTTCTGTTCTACCCGTGACCTTGAACTTGGAAAAACAGATACTGTGTGAAGCAATAGGAAGAAGATGTTTATTTGCAACCGGGGATAATCCTGATCACATGCACTAATCTAAATCTTGTGTTTGCGTTGCAGAAACGAGAAAACTTCAACATGACTACCTACTTCAACTACCCATCCCAAGAACTCCAGGATGAGTTGGCCAAGATCGCCAACCAGATTGTAGCCCCTGGAAAGGGTATTTTGGCTGCTGATGAGTCAACTGGTACCATCGGAAAGCGATTCGACAACATCGGAGCTGAAAATACTGAAGAGAACCGTCGTTTGTACAGGCAGGTTTGTGTTAAATTCTGCTTTATTGAATTAATGAATCGTAGCACCTGTAATGATGTCCTGACTATGCGCTTTACAGCTCCTCTTCACCTGCGACCAGCGCTTGGAGGAAGCCATTTCCGGAGTCATCTTGTTCCACGAGACTCTTTACCAGAAGGCTGATGATGGAACTCCATTTGTTGAATTGCTGAAGAAGAAGGGAATCTTGCCTGGTATCAAGGTTGACAAGGGTGTTGTTGACTTGATGGGCTCCGAAGGCGAGGGAACCACTCAAGGTTTGGATGATCTCGATCAGCGTTGCGCACAATACAAGAAGGACGGATGCCAATTTGCCAAGTGGAGGTGTGTCTTGAAGATTGGCAAGAATACTCCTTCTTACCAAGCTATTTTGGAAAACGCCAATGTTTTGGCTCGTTATGCTTCCATCTGCCAGAAGAACGGACTTGTCCCAATTGTAGAACCTGAAGTAAAAGGATTAGAATTATCAGATGAGTTTTGGTGAATTTGGGAAATTATTTGTAATATGGTAATTTTGATGTTTACAGGTGTTGCCCGATGGTGACCATGATTTGGACAGAGCCCAGAAGGTTACTGAAACTGTTCTTGCCTTCGTTTACAAGGCCCTCAACGACCATCATGTTTTCCTGGAAGGAACTTTGTTGAAGCCCAACATGGTCACTGCTGGACAATCCTGCCCTACGAAGTACACTCCTGAACAAGTTGCTAAGGCAACCGTTACGGCTTTGCAGCGAACCATGCCTGCTGCCGTTCCCGGTACGGCGTCTCTTCAGTTTTCTGATTTTATCACGGCATTGGAAGGGAAAATCACATAAGTTCTTGTTATGCAGGAGTTACTTTCTTGTCTGGAGGACAATCTGAGGAAGAGGCTTCAGTCCACTTGAACGCTATTAACGCCCACCCTGGAAAGAAGCCATGGGCTCTAACCTTCAGCTACGGCAGAGCCCTTCAAGCTTCCGCTTTGAAGGCATGGGGCGGCAAACCTGAAAATGTTAAGGCTTCACAAGAGGAGTTGTTGAAGCGGGCTAAGGTGAGAGAATGCCTATCTACTTCAAGTGTTTTGTTGATTTTGTTTGGTTCGAATAACAATTTAGTTGGTGGATTTGGGTTTTTGTTTTAACATTTTGTTCCTTCATCGAACAGGCCAACGGACTAGCATCCCTTTCCAAGTATTCCGCGGGTAGTATTGCCAGCGTTGCCGCTGGAAGTAGCTTGTTCAACCCCAACCACGCTTATTAGTGTCAATTCCTTTTGTTTTTCTACTTACTATTAACCCCAGGTAACCTTTGACCGTACTTAGTTGTTTTGGTTCCGAAGAACTTCTGCTGTTCTTGCACCCAAGTCTACAATTTCTTATTAACTGTTACATATCTTTGCAGGCGGACAGCGATGCTAGTTTCGGAAAGTATGTAGCTGGAACCGTTGTTGGAGCAGCTGAGAAGCAAGATTTGTTCGTCAAGAATCATTCATACTAAAGAAGATATTGTTTTATCATCTACTGCTGCCGATCAACAGGATCTTCTTCCACAATAGTAGTTGGTGCTAATAGCGTTTGTGATTCAACCAGACTATCGTAATCTCAGTACATAAGATCGTGTCATTTCATCTGCCATAGGTAAAATACTTGTGTGATCTATATGATGATCTAATTTAGTTTTTATTAACTGCATGTGCCATAGATATGTAGTCACTGTCAAGAGCTGAGCTATGTAATCTTACTACTAAACAGTCAGCCGAATATAAAAACTTTCACAAGTGTAATAGCAATATTAACCATGGACGAGAAACGCCAGTCAAAAATTATAGTTTCATCAAAATTTATTGTCATCGGCCAAGCCTGTAGTGAAAAGTAGTGGATGAATAAAATAGTAAACATTGAAATCATAAGTGTAAAAACGCTAGATAAACTTTCACGATCAGGGCGAAACAGCTAACTACGGACAAATAGGAACATGTATAGAATATATATCACAAATCTTGAGTAGATTAAGGTTATCCATTCCATTATATCAGTATCAAAAACTTGGATAGTTACGTTCAAGACTCATTAAGCCAGGTGGAAATTTGCTTGAAGATTGCTTCGCGAGCGTCCACGAGCTCCTTTGAGTCATCTGAAGAAGACGGGTACATGTTGGCACAGTGAGCAGTTCCTACAAACACAATTAAAGGCATATATAGTAAAACATATTCTTAAGTTTTAGCTTGAGAACGCTTATGATCGTCATTGCACGCACCTTGAATGAAGATCACCAAGTTTTCATTGGTCGTCTCCTCTTGCTTAGTGATGCCAAGCGCATGCCAAGGGTCAATGGAACCATTAACGAAGATGACACGGGTCACGGAGATGTTCTTGCCTCCATAGTTAGCATTAGTGCGGAAGATTCCTCGCTCGATGAAGTCCCTTGAGTACCTATAAGTTGAATTAAACCCTCGTTAGCAAACATAGTGAGATTTGAAGCTTGAAGACAACATACAAACTTACTTTGAGCCGTAGATGTCACCACATTGGCGAACCGAAAAGTCCAAAGGAAACCGAGTTCCAAAAGGCGATGTATCCAAGTCCGAGGTCTGGTAGAATCCAAACTCGGTACAGGTCTGAAACATCCACTGACGCTCCCCACCAGCAGCAGAACTGTTCCAGCTGGGATTCTGAGCCCTGTTGACGTAGGTCCTGTATTTGAAGTCGGTGCATTTTTGCTCAGTAGCATCAAGCAGCAGTTGGTTGACTTTAGCGTAACGCTGGAAGGCCGAGAGCTTGGTGTCGTTGGTCATGATGTCACAGAGAGTATCGATGCTGATGTTGGCAGTCTTGGAACCTTCAAAACCTCGGTTGTCCTTGTTGTACTGAACAATGTCCATGAAGTTGCCGGCGAGCGTCTCAAAGAGGTTTGCCACATCCAGTTCAGCATTGCCCATGAAGTCATCACACAAGCTGCAATGCAATTACCATTAATACCGCTGGTCCATATTTCAAACGTATACTTAGAAATCTAGCTCACTTGTATGCCTTCTTGATCATTTGCCAGCCAACTCTTCTTCTCAGCAACATTTCAGTGGTCTTGACAGCCTCTTGGATCTCTTCATGGCACCGAGGATTGGTTACGTTCAAAGCGTCGTCAACAACTCCAAGGTACTCTACAAAAGCAAACATGGCATTAACACCATAAATCTCCCACCCTGACCCATTGCATTAATCTAATTGCAGCTAACCTTTGAAGTCCAACTGAGCTACTAAAGGCGCCGAACTCGAAACAGAGATGTCCACCAAATGCGGGTACTTCAGCCTGAACCAGGCAGCAAGACTTCCAGGGTAAGATCCACCGAAAGCAACCCACTTGTTGTTCTCCTGTGAAGTCAAAATAGACATTAAACATACATGCGTGATAGCATGTTCATCAAACTTGATTTCTGATTGAGCTTGTACTAACCGTGAAATTAGTAGCTTTCATGGTAGCGACAAAGTTGGCCAAATCTCCGAGGGCTTGTTCACTTGTCAGGTACTGCAGATTCTTGACGGACAAGTCACTATTAAACACAAAAAATAGTCGATTTGCATCCCCTTGATTGCTTCAATAGTTATTTACAATACTTTCAAATGACCCAAGAACGCTGATCACTACTTACGACAATGGGTGGCTCTTGCCATAGAAGCGATGCTCCAGTTGGATGCAAAAAGCGCCCAACTTTTCAGCATATTCGATCCAAGATCCATGAGTCATCCAAATCGGGTTCGCTTCGCCTTCGCCGCCAATCTGCAGGAAGACCGGGCCCCCAGGCTTGTAAAACGTGTCGTTGATGAAGTAACGCTAGCAAACAAACGAAACGATATAAGTATGGCATCTCTTCAGGATATATGTACTTGTCAACCTCATAGATGAATGAATTGGAGCTCCTAACCAACATTAAGAACGGCAATTAACCATACCTGTTTCCATGTTCTCGTATCTGATGGATTCCCATGGTCCAGAAGTTGCTCAAACCAGTACGTTTCGACCTGAGCACCGACTTCATCGAAGTTCCGCTCGCCTTCCGCAAAGAACAATTTGCCTTTGGAGAACCGTTCTCCACTACAAACTTCAACTAGCACTAGCACAAAGGCTATACATCCTACCCGCCAAACCATCTTGACTGTGGAGTATATATGGAATATTTTAAGTATTTAAGCGTTATAAATGAGTTAACTGTCCTTACTTTCAGCTTAAAGATGTGTCTTTCAATGAAGAATAGGAAATAAATTACTTTTAAGTACGTTCAAAATCTAATGTTACAACTAAAATCACTTCTTGTGTACGCTTCACGGAAGCGATCAAGAAACTGAACTGGCAAAAACCGTCTTGTGACAGCAACCGAGGGAGTAAATCAGCTGGGCTAACTTTTGACTTCTCTCTCATGTCCGGCCCTACACAACATACACTGTATGCTTCTCCCAGGAAAAATTCCGTTTGCCCCATTCCAGCACGAGATTTGACGAACTGATCCTAATATTGTAAAGTTACTAGAAAAAAGTTGATCCCCAGATAACCTCAGAACGATTTAAATGCTACGTAAATGCTGCTAAGACGAGCCTCAACGTTTCAGAAGTCTACAGTCTACGATAAATCTCAAGAAAAGTAAGAATTTGCCTTATCATCAGTTTATTAGGTAGCTTCAGCTACCTTATAGGTTTACCATTTCCGTCTGTCTGTCTGTCTGTCTGTCTGTCTGTCCGTCTGTCCGTGCGTTTGTCTGTCACGCGTCCGTCTGTCTGTCTTTCTGTCCGTCTGTCTGTCTCAAGTTGTGTCTAAAATTCTTTTTGTATTTGTATGATCAAAAAGTAGTCACACGCTTTTATTTTGATTTCCTCCATATTGGAGCTACCTTTTAACACCGGCCCTCCGGTTTATTCACTCTATCTGTTGAATAAATAGCCTCTTTATGGGAGGAACACAACAGTATCAAATGATCTCAACTTGCAATTCGTTGAACCACTCAAAATATTGGTACATTAAAAGTAGGGGATAGACAGGAAAGAGACCATAGAATTTATCTAAAAGCTACCTTTAACAAATTGATATTTTGCTGTACAAAACTATGTTCTACTGATTCAGTTCATGATCTATAACAATACAATTTCATAGCTTATAAATTCACAGTATCATTCTTTAGTCTTGACCATGATGAACTCAAAGTAGGAGTACAATAAGATATTGTAGGTGGCGGGCACCAGCATCTCTATCATTTACGTGACTGAGCTCTTAGCTGGCATATCCGAAATAATGTCATAGAGAATATTAACAAAACTATACGAATCAACATTGACTGAACGAAGTCACACTTGGCTGTCACTCACAAAACTTTCCGTACACGGTTCCAAAGTAGTTTGTACAACTTTTTCGCAACATACAATAGGACTATCACCTTCGATTTTTCAAGAAATGCCTAACGAATCCTACTCAAACACAAGTGCTAAAGATTGCAACGTTCCCGAATTTTAGCTCACTAACCTACTTTACTTGGTAAGTACATCAGGTGGTACCGTACAGGAAGGATGTGATGCTAGTTCACACAAGTGCTCACAAACGATAATTAACGCGATGAGGTGAATATACATCGACATTCTATTTGACAGTTGTCCGCCGGATAATTATCGGTGTTGTTGAGGTATTGTTCATGGTTGAGAAGCTTAGCGTATAAGTTCCAGGTCCAGTTCCTGGTTGGCAGATCAAATTACCCTGAACATTGGCGATTGTACTTAGATCAATTGAGTCCCTTGGCTCGGATTTGACGTGAATCTTTTGTTCAGTCGGTCTCTGTAAAAATGATTTGTCGGGTTAGTCACGCTATAACTTACACAACCGATTCGATGGATTGCTCTAAAACATTTCCTACTTACGCTCATTGAGACAGAATGTACTTGCGAAATCTTCGTGGTTGGAGTTGTCGTAGACATGATCGTTTCAGCACCCAGTGTATCTGTTGAACTACCCCTTGGTCGACTATTCCCACTCTGCAACAAATCAACCATTAGTAAATTGAACTTAAATTATAGCTTTTGGGGTGATATGCATAATACTGTATAATCACATACCGAATGTCCTGAGCCTTCTTCTTCATCTTCATCATCGTCAGATCCTGTACCACTGTAGTCTCTCTTCAACTCTCCCCTCTCAAGAAGCTCCAGATTTTCTAGAAACCAAAGCAAAAAACATTATTTGATATTAAAGATGAGGAAATTTCCAATACATGGCTTATTCGGATCTTACCAGGATCACTCATGGCTTTCTTGATAGACATGGGGTCCTTTTTGGTCCACTTTTGAACTTCTTCATCCATCTTGTGAATTTTAGCTGGGTTCAAGGCCCACAAACACCCTTTTCGTGCTCCATTGTTACCGGGTTTTTCAATCTTTTCGAAGCACTTATTTAAACTAAGGTTATGACGTACGGAGTTCTTCCATCCACTAGGGGCAGACTTGAAGTAAGGGAAGTGATCACTGCGAAAGCAAAAGTGCATGATTAGATTTTACCACTTTTATCAACAATGCCATCTACATCTTTGTATAATGTAGTATTAGTACTTACCACATGAACTTGTAGATTTCTGAGACAGGTAAACTTCCAGTCTTGGAGTTCTTCAAAGACATTGCAATAAGACATGAATACGAGAAGCCAGGCTTGGGGTAGATTTTGCCGTCAGTATGTGGCAGAGGTTCATGCTTTTGCTTCTTCTTCTTCGGCTGTTGAGCCTCTTCAAGAGCTCCGTCAGTGATGATAAATTCAGGTTCATCCAGTTCATACTCATGGAGATCATTAGGTGAATTGTTGCCACCACTAGTCAGCAATCGTTTCCTTGGGACGATCCAAATAGTATTTGTCTGCTGACCAGCTTCAGACTCGCTCTCATCGTCAGTAGGGAACTCGGTAGGAACATCAGATTCACTTTCAGAAATTGAACTGGTGGAACTAACAGACGCCGGTAGAATGGTAGACGGGTCAACCTGTGAAACAAGAAGAACACAAGATTACGTTATTTTCCCGAATGCTCATCTTCTCATGCAGTTACTACTTACACCCGAAACTATTAGCAAATTTACAAAAGAAAACAAGCGTCAATTAGCTAGTAGCAAAGCAATCATGTGCGTCGTCTCACTAGATTTTGTTTACGAGTGCGCTGGACTTTGGCGGCTGGAATCCTAAATCCATCACTATCTAACATCGGGTCGCTGTTCTCATGTTCTAGCTTCTCAGCCGAAGATTCGGTTTCTTCCACTTCTTGCTGTATTTCCATACTCTTATCACAAAACGTAAACGTAACACCTCCTTTTGGCAAAGTTTCTTGTGTCTGAGTCTGCTGTTGAGGCTGCGCCTTGTTTGCTTCCGACGGCCTGAACACCAAGTTTCCATTTTCCAGTACCAACTGCCCGCTATTAGCCATTTGCTGTAGCACATCCTGAACTGAACCTCCATCGTTACTATTCTGATGCATCCTAGCAGCGTTTATCAATGGTAATTTAGACAAATCCAACACTTCTCGTCCTATCACAGCTCCATTCTTATCCAACACAGGTCGCGACAGTGGTGGTGGTGGAACCTTTTGAACTTGTCCACCGGCAGCAGTCGACTCAGCTTGCTTTTCAGCCTGTTCCATAGACCTTCCAAGCATTTGCCTCACGGTCATTCCCGGTTGATGCCCTTGGCCCGGCGGTCCCTGGTACATGTTCTGAACCAGTTGCTGCTTCTTCCTACTTTTATTCCCTTGATTTTGCTGAGTGGGTTGCTGGGACTGGAACAATATTGTCGGACCGGGCAAGCTTGTTTCCAACTGCTTATACACGTTGGAATAATTTGTTCGCTTCGCCATCATGGCAATGTTCAATTGTTCCGACTGCTTCGCCTGAGCCCGCTTCAGAGCCTTCTGATCAGGCATTTTCCAACCTTGAAGCTGAGTCACTGCCTGTTCTGATCTCTTGATACCGTCATCCATATCCTTATCTGTTCCACCGTAAAATACATTTTCCCACTTTGGCCGAATTAGCAATTCCGGCGTTTGGTAGTCTTTTTCAAAAGCTTCGTAGTACTCATTTTCTCGGTCTTTCTTGTCCGAATCAACTGCTGTCCAAATTCCCATTACAGGCTTGCGGGCTACCGCCCTGCTGTCCCGTTTCCTGGTGTTATACACACTCATTTTCAACTACAACAATCTTCACTCTGCTTAAAATCCTCGAATTCACCAACTAGATCACAAATTCCTTGCAACTGGTTTCAACAATTTACGAAAACCTTGCCATTTCCAACAAATTCCGCACCGACCGAAAAACAACAACAATCATCTGCCTACTTCGTCACGTTTGAATACATGGGAAACCACGAAAACATTGGAGAGAACGACAAGAGTGGCGTCTGATCCGCTCGTGGAAATGAGGCGGCAACGTTCAAAATCCCCCCGACTCAACCCCTCTCGTTCAACTACATGCACGCACATACTGGCAATGGAACGGGGAACCATCGAGCAAAGCAGAAAGCTCATCGAGCACTCCTGAACAAAGGATTCTCATCTTCGGCCTGCTTCCCCAACAAGATAGCCGCCTCTCTCAACGTATCCTCCAAACGTCCTCTTTCGCCATGAGAAAAGGATTGAGCAAAAAGCCCAGTCTGCTCATCTCCTCACAGTCCTGGAGCTTCCAAGCGTTAAAGATACACTAGACTCCCCAGTAGAAATTCAATTGGACTCTTCTGCTGTCTGCCATTTTACTACACTTGAGATTCTCCCGTCAGTGGGCATTTTAGTATGCATGCGCATTGAAACTTACGGGGGAAAAGCCGGACAAAAAGCAGACAAGAGAGAGAGAGAGACGGCGAGTAAATTTTTTCAGCAATCTTCATTCAGCTTTAACCCTTTGACGACTAGTGTATCAAAAACCGGGTATTTTGGTAGCTGTGTTGGTAAACACAAAGCCTCTTGTTGCTAATAGTCCATGGGACCGGAAGTAAGCTTTCAGAATCATTCGAGTCAAACCCGCATTTAAACCTATGTTGAAAGATGGCACAAGAGATACCGAAGCAGCTATCAAAAGGCAATGTAAATCTGAGATGATCTACTGCTTCTGGAATGGTATCAAAGGAAATACATAGATCTTTTGAATTTGCTAATGGAAAATATCGACGATAGACCACAGCAATGTGGCTTTGGGATGAATGAGACTGGTCCGTACTAAACCGGCGGAAATGATTAATTGACGGCTCAAGAATGGACCGTTGAAAGGCAGGATCTTGACCAGGTAAAAAGAAGACGTTGGTAAAAAGTTGCGGGTAAAAACAGATGGTTGATGGTAGTAAGTTGTAGTAACGGCCAAACATTCCGGAGAATTGTTAAAGAAACCCTACCTCGAAAATGTATCCACTTGCTTCACAACAATACAAGATGCGTGTGTGTATACAAACAGAAGAGGGAAGACGAAGGGTACCTTCGGAAACAGGTAGTTCGTTACGACCTACTCGAAATGGGCCGTTGAGAATCTTTCTGTTAAGAAGGTCATGAAAGGGCCTTTTATTTATTTGAGGTAGTTCCAGGGTCGACCCTATTTTCCCGCCTCTTGTGACCGGTTTAAAATAACCTATATAAAGTGAGATATTTTCAAATGTGCCTTGATTCATGACACTGCTGTGCGGGGTTCTCTCTCATCTTCTTCAAAACATGAACTTTTAAAATGATCATGTGAAGTACATAGCTATGGCCAGCCCGCCAAATACATGTAAACACTACTTTCTCAATGACACAATCCATAAAGTACTTGCAGACAAAACAGAAGCAAAGGCGCGAAAAGTCTAGAAGCTACAAGAAGCACATGTAACTTTGATTTTTGAAAAACTGAATGTTGTCTTACCCATTTGCCGAGAGAATCCTCGTTAGTAGCGAAACCAGACATACTTAAAGAGCCTACGGAAGCCACTACAGCTCGGTTAACGGATTTGCCATTGGTCTTGCCGGCCAAAATCTTGGCGTTGACAGTAACGTTGTTGTTGTTGTTGTTGAAACTTCCATTGACCTTTGAAGTGTTGTTGTAGTTCTTGTAGCCATTCTTGATTCCGTTCTTGTTAATGCCATTAGCTCCATTCTTGGTCACTAGCTGAGACTTTCCGTTCGGTCCGGTTTTGACGACACCGTTGGTAATGACGACCTTTTTGCCGTTTACACCGTTGACGATTTTGCCAATAGTCTTAACTTGAGGTGATGGAACCCGCTGGGGTTGGTTCTTCTGTTGTATCTGGTGATTGGTTGCAATTTTGGTCGGTACTGCAGAAGACAGCTCAGGTGGCTCTTTCTTGATAGGACTGTTGTTGTTGAGAGGCCATGAGAGCGGGTCATACTTTTCCATCATGAGGTCATCAAAGCGGTCGTCGTCGTAGGGCAGTCTGAAATGACTCGATGAGAACTCGAATTCGGCCATGAATTCAAACGGGTGTCCGTTCGCCGAAGCAGCAATAATACGATCCATCTCAGCCTTGAGATCGACTTCCAGTAGGTCCTCGAGTGACGGGTCGTATTCAGAGCCACAACCGTACATCAAGTCCATGGTCATTTTTGAAGCTGGTCGTTTTTCAGGATTTGCAAAACAGTCTATTGTCTCTCTTGTAGTCTTGGTGGCTTTAGCTTGGAGCCTTGATGTTACTTCATGATTACCTGAAAAGTGAAAACGTTTGTTAGAATGCAACGTGCAAGTTTTCAAGTCCTGTGTTGGTGCAGGACGTTTCAAGTTGACTTTGCCAACATGCTTGGCATTCCACTAACCCTTTATGAATCCATTGTTGTGATGGTTAAGACTAGAAAAGCTCGATCCAACTGGAACAGACGGGTTGTATTTTCAAAACGTTTCACACAGGTTGTTGTTGATATATATCTGGATCAGCTTGATTGTAATATTGTTGAACTTGGATTTACTTTTCGCACCTGGCAGTGGATCGTAGTGTAAGCTACACGTTATGCTTAATACACGTAATTGTTCTAATATGACTGAAACTTTTCACTACGTTCAAACTTTTCAAATTTCCCCTGTCAAAATTAGCACTAGACGAAATTCCTTGTTGAATATTGACGAAAAGACCGCTTCTTGAGGAATCTAACTAAAATCTTGTTATTAAAACTATCTAAACTACACTGAAATTACGAAATTTCGCACTGTCCTTAACAAATTGACTACAATTTGCAAAATTTTGCAGATTTCAGGCGGGTTTTCGCGTAAAATTTAAATGGAATTTACGAGGGAAAACCAAATTTGGACGGCGGTAAATCTACACAACATTACAGCATTACACACGGCTCACACTGTAAAGCTCGGCCGTAAGCAGACCATAAACTCTCTCTCGCTAGACTCCCTTGTCTCCTTCTTCTTCCCATAGAAAACCCAAGACGGCTTGTGATTGGCTCACGGCAAAGTTGTACCTACCCGCTCCTCCTCTCATTGGTTGCCGCCAAACCTTCCGCCAAGGAGCAACAGCACCACAGCACAACTCTCTATGCTCCGCTCTCTCAACATTCCCCATATTGCTTCATGCAACAGCTTAATCTTGATTACTAGTTTAATTTTTCCTCGACTAATTTTTGATTGTCATTACTTCTCGTTAAGTCCATTATAATCGCCATTTAATCAGCTTTCCAGTACATATTTTTCCATAATTTTGCGAGCATTTTAACCATTACTAAATTGATGGTAAACACAAGGAGTTTGACTGCAAGAAGTCATGAAAATTTCAACCCGAGGTGCAACTTGGTTCAGCTCGCTCGCCGCCAAGATACGAAATTCAATATGGCGGGAGTCGATGGGGTTTGAATTTGACATGTTTATAAATTGGAAATTGGTTTAAAATTATTTAGAGTTGGAATAAAAATATTAAATTAACACCGTTGGGAAGCAGAATTCTTGCAGATTAGAAAGGTACAAGATTCGAGCTCGAAGGTGCAGATTTAGATGAGTAAATTAAAGGAAACGCAGAGGGATTTTATGCTGGAGCGGAGACGGATCATAGAAGATGAACATTTTCTATGGCTCGTCGAGTGTAAACATTGCCTCTTCTGATGCGGCGAGTAACCAAGGGAGTAAAATTTTCCACAATAGTCAAAGTCGGTTTTCAATGACTCTCGGAACCATCGAAATTTTTTGTTTACATTTTCAAGGGACCTGTTCGCGATGTAAACAATAACCAAGGATGAAATGATCTGATAACGTTATCACTGTTGTGTGATGCCATTTTCGGATATTTGAACGTTTGAGATGTTTCGGAGAAATCTATATTTGACATGGAGATCTTGAGTTGGCTTTGGACTTGTATTCTAAAAGATTATCAGGTAAACACAGATCTGTGTCGTTTCTGCCGGGGGTTTGAGGTCAATTTCCAGGAAGGTTCAGGTCAGATTTAAACTGTGGAAAGAGTCTGTCGAATGATAAAAGCGTATTTACAAGTTTTACAAGTTGGCATTTGTCCTTCTGGTGTCAAAGGATAAATGGAGCTTTAAAGAAAGGAAAAGAGAAGAGTTCATTCGGGCCTGTTCTGATATTGTCAGCTCCGCAAGACTTGGAGGGGAGTTGAGCAAAGTGGGTTTGCTATGGATTGAATATAAAAGTCTGGTCTGGAAGATTCCTCTGAAATACATACTGAAAAGGGGGAAGAACACGATGAAGATGCTACGCTACGACCGAGTGTGTTTACTACTACGTGATCTAATGTACCTACACATATGAACGTAGCTCTGCTATTTCCAGATACAAACTGATTAAATCCAGATGAACAAGGTATACGTGGAAGCAATGAAACGTAGAGGAGATGAATGAAAGGTTGGTGATCAAGAAATAGACTTGAAAGATTAACAAAAAGTAGGGTATTAAAGTCCGAATAGAGTTTAAATTATCATTGCCGACAACTGTTAAGCAAGAACCTTTGTTGTTTCAGGTGGAAATACGAGAGAGATCCGTGAAGCGGCTCGTGGAGAAGAAACCAAGTCTCATGGTCATAATGTCAAAGACTTGTGGGTGGTGGTAGATGGGATTTTTTGCCGAGAGTTTTTTACCGAAGACTGAAAGTTTCAATCTGTATTTGAGATACATGGAGCGGCAACAATGCTTGGGCATTGTTGTGCAATAAAGTGTATGATGAAAAGCCTTGAGGCGGTGAGTAACGTCCAGAGAGCTTGGAAACGTAACGCTTTGTTGTCTGGAAGACGGTGTACAAGAGGATGATGTGATCTTGAGATATTCGCAAAGATGAAGCATGAATGGCAAATGGACATGAGGTAGACGATGTAAAGGAGAAACATTATAATTTGATGATAAAAGGCAGAAGTTTCTTTGGCTCCTAGTTGGGTGAGGTGCAGTCCCTCTTGATTGGACTGAGAGGGTTTCGAAACGTTAACAAGTGGACATGACGAGGGGAGGCTTTCAGAAAGAAGATTAGCACCTGTTCCGAGAACTATATAATAGACAGGTGGTGGAAACGTGGCTGTGACGAAGTTTAATAACGATGACAGGGGTGGATCTTTCAGTGCCAGGTGAAACCGGAGAATATGGTTGATTGTCGGGGCTTGGTGATAAGTACTTGAGTAAATATACTTTGCGCTGATCTGGGGTTGGAAAGAACCGATAAGAACAAGCTTGGTTTTATCTGTAGTTTTTCTGGAAGTAATGGTTATCTAAGATGAAGTAGTTGAAATGAGATCAACAAAAATTGAGAAAGACTAGCTTTTATTGGCATACGAAAGCCCTGCAAACGTGGGAAACGAATTGCGTATGAAACACGATTGTTGAGCTACATAGTTCTCTGATTATGCAAGAATTTCTAGATGGACGCCAGTGAAATGGCAGGAAGTCGAGGGTTTGGATGACTGAAATACCCGTCTATTGTTAATCAATTTTCTGCAAGTTGAAAATCTTGGGCAAAATATGCTCATAGATTTCAATGCCACGAAGGAAAATGTTCTCGTTCAAGTACTCGTCATGATCATGAAGCAGAACTGGAGTGTTGTTCATCGGAGAGAATCCGAGAGCTGGAATGCCCTTGCTCCGGATGTAACGGCTGTCAGTAGCGGCCGGAAAGATTAGTTTGTTGAGCTTGAGACCACTGTAAATTCAAAATACGAACAACAATGAGCAACAATGGGCTTTACAATGGCTTTAGGATGATGTCATTTATGATTCTTACAGCTCATCAGCAGCTCCCTTGAAAGCAACCCACCATGGGTTTTCGTCAACCAACTTCGTAACTTCCACAGCATTGTTTTTTTGAATATATTCAAAGCTCACTTCAGGGCCAGCTTCTTTACAAATGTCGTTCAAGAGAGTCTCGACGTAATGAAGTTCCCATCTCGGAGTCACACGGATGTCGAAGGTCACTGAGAGCTCTGGAGGCACGACGTTTGGTTGCAGTCCTCCCTAGAAACGGATTACTTAGGTTACAAGAGTTTATCCCCATGCCGAGATTCAGTTCCAAGTCCCTTACACTCATCATTGTCATGTTGATCGTTGTAACGTCACCAAGGTCCAATTTATTGGCCACTAGGCGGTTCTTCTCCTGGGTACGAAGTTCCAGCATCTTGTTGATGATATAGTGGATCTTTTCAGCAGCAGTATTTTCGTGCAATAGTGACCCATGACCTGTTTGGCCCTTAGCGGTGAATGTGACCTCTGTAAAGGTTGAAAGTTAATGAAATAATGTTTGTATAAGAACTCTAACGCCTACTAAAAGTAGCAAATCACTTACGATAAATGACACGCTCTCCGTAGAACAAATGGAAAGAATCTCCAGGATTGGCAATGCCTTCATCCAACGCAAACCCAAGTTGGAGGTCTTCGAAATCCTTAGTGTCTATGAATTTTTTCATGCCCAAGAGACCACCGACTTCCTCGTCTGAGAAATCAGTGAAACCATACAAGTTAGTTATGCTCGATACTTGTACTACCAGTACATGACACATGAAGAGGGTCAGGGTTTCGTAGTTTCGTACCAGGAACAAACATAACATGGACATCACGCAGTGGTGTTACACCCTTGGCCTTCAAGTTTCTGATAGCTTCAAGATATTGGATTCCGACGCATTTCATGTCCTGGGAACCTCTGGCGTAAATATTGCCCCTATCATCCTTGAAGGCACTGAACGGGTCGTGGGTCCATTTGGTCTATAGTCAAAGTCAAGCGTAATCAAAACAAACAAGCGAATAATTCACCAGGGTCAAGAATTACGGTTCAAGTGTATACTGGAGTCTTTACTTACAGGGTCGACTGGTACTACGTCAATGTGAGAATTGAGTAGCACGGATTGAAGTTTCGCGTTTTGACCTTTCCAGGTCAACCAAAGGACAAATGACTTGTGTCCGTCAAACTCCTTAATATGATATTCCAAGCCGATTTCGTCAGCCTGGTTCTTGAGCCAGTCAATGCAGCCATCTGCATTTCAAAATTAAGGGTTAAGAATAAGACATCTCAGTTTCCCATGCATGAGATTTCAAACGCCTCAAGAAGTTGGTATTTACTGTAATCAGGATCTGGGTGAACCGACGGAAATCTCAGGTATTCGCGGAACCTGGTCACGGATGGGTTTTCTTGTGCCATTGTAAAGCGCTTGGGTTTAATGATTTGGCGACCACTACAAAAACAACACTGTCAAACTGCTGAATAACTGAACCGTTATTTAAGCTCTTCCGTCAGAAACACACTGAGGGTGACAAAGCTCAAGACAGGCAAACTCCAGATGATGATGATCATAAGCGGATTGAATTTCAAGGTCAAATCTGTATAACCACAAACTGAACTGTCAGCTGTGTACTAAAGTTCATGAATCTGCCATAACCTTACGAACTTGCTGTTAAAACACGCTAAACATGTTAAATTCTAGGGGCATTCTGCCGGCCGGTTTAAAAGAGCTCTCTACAGGACCGCGTTGCCATTTGCTCAATGATTCCTGGTTTCTCTCAATGAATTTTTCGCATGGTAAACAGAAAACGATCAACGAAGGTCGGGAAAGCCGTTATGCTCTATGTTTATTTGACACTACCGTTTATGTAGATATATAAGGTTGTAAATATCGTTAGCACTTTTTCAGCAGTACAAACGTTAAAATGTTAATTACATCGGTCTATAAAAATTCAACATCAATTAACGTCCAAAATATAATATATAACCTTGAACTTCACCAACAATGCTGAATTCATAAGCAGATCCTGGATAAAATCTCATGTCCTGGTCTGACATGAGACAGTCTAATGTACATTAACACAGAAAAGTTAAGGTTGTACGTCTAATAATAAAATATCTGCATCTTCTAACAAGATGAATAATAGTTGATCTCTGATACTCTCGTGATTCCCAAGATGTAAGGTAACCAATAAATACTACTTACTACTCTTTAAATTCTGAACATGATTTAACATACGAACTATATCAAAGGCACTATCGGTCACATGTACGTAATGTGCGATAATACTTGAAAGCAGAAACAGATTTGTACGTGAAGATTGACGGTCGATCGTCGAAAAGAAACAGTAGAGATCGATACAAACTAACTCGTCACAAGATACAAAACAACCCACAGTTCCTATCAAGAACATGTGTGTGGAGAACGTGAAGGACTAGCAAAAGTATAAAATAAAATTAACCGAGATGATTCACACAAATTAGGTTAGATAGAAGGGGCAGCGCGAAACCATTGATGCTTGAATTAGTCGACTGGACTGAAATCAATAAAGTAAAGTTGACAATCCAAACTCATTCGATTGTGATGTTTGATTATTGTTGGCTTGGTTTGGTGCTGGGGTAGAAGCAATTGTAATTGGTATGTGTCCAGTATTTCCAGCAGCTACAGCTGCTTGTAACTGCTGTAACTGACTTGCGTCGATTAGCATTGTTCCATGATGACCTGGGATCTATGGTATACAATAAATTTGAAGAATTAGAATTACGGAAGCTACACACATCAACGGAAACATTGCGGATGTGAAATGGAACCTCACCCCTTGAACTCCAAGCTCTTCCAACTTTATGGGTCTTCCTCCTTGTTGTAGACTGATGAGCCCTTGATTTTGCAGGTCCTCAATTTTCACTCCAAGGCGACCCAAGTCGCTCGTAATTCCTGGCATGGACCCAATCGTGTGAGCTACTTGCTTTCCCTAAAATGAAGAATTAAGAGATTCAGTTCATGGGCAATGTAGTTTCATATTAATGATAGACGTAAACTTACCGGCTCGTATGGTTGCAACTGGACAATGCCACCAGCACTTAGTTGATGGAGGTCGATAGCTGAAGCATTGATGAAATTTGATACCCCTGTCGGATCGTTCGTCATGGAATGAGGTATCATAAACTCGAGCTCCTGTCCAGAACTATTCGTGATAACATTTGAGTTGGTAACTGCTTGGGTCTGCTGTTGAATCATTGGCGCTGACCGAGGAGTAGCATTCGGTGTGGAGTTCGTAGGCCGTGCTGATTGTTTGGGCTTCGACTTTTTGGCCGTCACGACCCCTGGACTTTTACTTCCTCCTCCTTTACCACTAGCTTTCACCGGACGAGGTTTATACGGTGATTTAGCAGAAGCATTAGTACCATGATGGCGGGAAGTGTGCTCCTTTAACTTATCTCGTCTTGTTGAAGCGTAGTCACATTCTTCGCACTTGAATGGTCTTTCATTATAATGAATACGCTCATGTCTAACTAGGTGAGATTTTTCCAAGAATCCTCGGCTGCATATAGAACAGACGTGAGGTCGAACGCCATTGTGACCTCTCATGTGAGAATCCAATTGAGATTTCTTGTTCGTCTTATAGGTACATCCTGACTCTGTACAGGAGAAAGATTCGGACGAGTTTGGAGTTGAAGCGACAGGTGCTGTCAGTTTTTGAGTAACTAAAAGAAATAGGAGATATTCCATTATCACTTGAGCAACTCGACGGAATTTAGAAAACGAAGCCTAAAATTTACCTGGAGTTTGCGCGTTCTTCTTGTTGACCTGTTTAGCTGTCTTCGTTGCAACTGCAACTGGGTTAACTGCAGAAGCCTTAGCCTTTGCACTTGACTTCTTTGGAGTAGTCTGAACCTGAGAAGGTGTAGGCACTGGAGTAACAGTGGTAGAAGCAACGGGTGTCTGATGATTCTTTTTGATGTGCGTACTCAGCTGATTGGAATATTTCGTGGTGAATGAACAGGAAGTACATGAGTATATTTTATCCGGGTTATGGGTAGCCATATGTTGTTCCAAAGTTCCTCTATTGGCAAAGCTCCTACTGCATGTGCTACCTGTAATTCAGGGAAATTAATGTAATGTAAGCCCAAGCTCTATTTATCATTCATACTTTCCTATATTTACTATGGACATACACTTATATGGTTTCTCGTTGTTGTGCGTTTTCACATGAGCTGCCATGTTCGCTTTACTTCTGCATTTGTAGTCACAATCATTACACGAGTACGGAGTAAGGTTCTGATGACTGATTTTATGCGCGATGAGAGACCCAATTTTCTGGCAAGAGAATCCACCTGCACAAACGATTACATGCACAACAAATTCGCACCGAATTTCAAAAGACTGCTTCCAGTGATAAACTCACATGTATCACATTTGAACGGAGGTCCATCGTAATGAGTTTTCATATGAACAAAGAAGTCTCGATTCCATTTACACGTCCAATCACACTCGTGACAGCGATAACTGACATCACGGGCATGGATGACAGCAAGATGACGTTCCAGCTTTGAAATCTTATTCGAAGTAAACTTGCAAACATGACAACGGTATCCTTCTGGGGTTTGCTGAGGATCACATTCTTCGTCCCCACTGCTATCGGCAACGAGCTCATCACATCGCACGGTTCGGTTGAAGTCTTTCACACTACAGACAACATACTTCTTCGTTTTCCGAGCTTTTCGAATGGCAGCTAAGAATTTCTTCCTTTTCTGCTCTACTGTGAGAGGTACTGTTGTAGAGCAGCCCCCAACAAAACAAAATTTCCCATTAGAATAAAATCAGAATAATCTACATGACATTTATCCGGCAGTAACTTACGGTTACTTTTGTGCTTTTTCGTGGCAGTTTTTGAGTCAGTCAGACTCCACTTGTGGCCCTATAGAAGAAGAAACCCAGAATGAAATATGGTCAATGCAGCATGGCAGTACTTAAATCGACATCACTGATTTATTCACTTACATAAACTTTTACCAGGGATCCACTCGGTAGAACGACAGTTGCCTCGGGCGGCATCTGAAGCCCTTCCATGGCGGAATTGAAAGCCATTTGTAGCAGATTATCACCATAGCCAACGGTCTGATCGGATTCCTGCAATTATTAATAGTGTTTTAACATAGACTGAAGAAAACAATTACACAGGGTTTTTATTTCTATTTGCATTATGATGTACCTGTCCGAATCTCTGCTGCAACGCTTGATACATTTGCTCATACTTTTGAACCCGGATACCTCTGAGTGCTAAACTATGTAACACATAATAGAAGCATCTTTCCGATGAGCCGTACAACGGTTCTTGATCAATATAATCTTCAATCACATGTGGGTCCATTATAGTCCAGTTGATGTAAGTCAGCAAATGTTTGAAATCACGTTCTCTCGTTCCCAGGTCATGGCAAACCCACCGGCTCATGACTTTGACAGCTGCATCCAGAGGAACAGTCCATTCCTTCGACGACACAAATTTCTCAAGTTGCTTCACAGGCAGGTCCATGATCACTTCATGATTAATCACATCTCCCAGGTTATTCCGAACAAAATTGCTTGCAGTCTTGGCGAGGTCAGTCATAGCAAACTTTTCCGCGATCTCCTTCATCGCAAGGCTACTCCCAGCATCCAATAATCTTTCAAGGTACTCTCCACAATACCCCTTAAGACGAACCATTAAAAAATGGTTCGCTAGACGAAGTAGCTCTCCTACATTGCTTTTTTCAATCGTTACAGTTCCAGTGTAAATATAATTCAAAAACGTCTGAAACACATCAGGAGCATCACATTTCACTACTATACACTCTTTTACGGTTCGACTCGCTTTGAAAACACTTGAGAAATAAGGTGAGCAGGCGGCCAGAATGTTTCTATGAGCTACGAACCGCTTTCCACTGACGTAAATCACTACATCACAATATCTCTCTGTTTCTCGCATTTTCTTCATGTGATGCATAACGTCGATTCCATTTTGAGTTTCAGTAAAGGTCAGAGCATTAGTCACCGATGGTTTAGCAGTTGATGCAGGAGCCGCTGCAGCTGCAGACGTTGTCGAAGGGCTTGGTATTGCTACAGTGGGATTGCTGGTTACAGAGTTGACTGGCGTATGATGGCCCGCCAAACCAGTCAGCTGCAGCATATCCGAGTCAAGTCCTGGGATGGATAACATCCCGGCACCGGTCGTGCCCCCTAGTAGGCTCTCAGTTGTATCCATTGCTTCCATCTTGAGTTCCATTTAAGAGACTTTTAGTTTAAGTCGGGACGCATCTGAAAAATCATGTCAACATCCGACATTAGTTTTAAAACGTGATAACCAACAACCAGAGAGCTATTTCTCCTTCAACCCAATTCGAAACCTTACCAAGATGACCAAAATTCTTGAAATTTAAAATTCAGCTAAAGTAGCAAACGCTTTTGAAGCTCACGGACACGGAAGAATATAGTAAATTACAAACATTCGGATCATTCGCTGAACTTCAGGCAACAAGTTGGTTTTGGTTGTTTCGAAAAAGCGAGAGAGCGATAAGATGTTTGCTGCCCCCGAGGAATATAAACCCGTCTGATTCAAGAACTTACCCGCATGATCTCAAGTTTGATTGGTGAAAGGCAACCCAAGCCAGGCGCAAGATTTCAGAAAACCTCAATTGTACAACTTGATTGCTTTTCGTCCTTTTCTGAATTTTTTGGATTTTTCAAACGCTTTTTCCATCAGAAATCACATTTGAACCTCAAATACTCACAAGATTCTGCCAAGACTTCCCATTTCAAAAATTTATGATGGTTTCAAGATCCAAAAGTGGGTCCGAATTTGATTTTTAATGTGTTGTTTTCTTTGCGAGCGATGCACTTTTTGACGATATTAATGAAAGTTCCGTTGTTCTGGGGCAAACGCGTATTATGCACAATAGAGACTTGGAATTCCGTTCATTATATCGTGATAAGCAAAAGCGGTCGTCGTACATACTGCAGGATATATGCTTGTGGCAGTTAACGCGCGATTGAAACTGGAAAAAGATGCTTGGCTGCTGACTGCTTGGTGTTACTGCATGTTAAGAGATAGTCGGAGGACAAGTCGGATTTCTTGGTTTCAATGTAAATATTTACAAGGAAAATGCCGTTTTAACGTTTTACCTGAATTTTTAACCCTTTGGTTACGCTTTGTTGTTTCAGTCATTTGCTCGATTATATTCAATTGTTGTTTTGGTGTGGTTGAGGCGAAATCGCAAGATTTGTAGGTTCGAGTAGATGCACTATATTTTGAGTTAGACTTGGAGTTGGACATGAGTTTGAGTAAATGCAAAAGCTTGTTTAATGGGCCATAGAAGAATTTTGAGACTTGAGAGTTAACTAACTATGATTCTAATAAAGCAAAATATTCTTGTTCCTTCCGTTCCAGTCTTGTAGTTGCAGTCCGTTGGGTTTAGCTGATGTCCTTTTTGAATCGAGCTTAAGCAATGACTGGAGCTTGGACGACGGTTGGTGGGTCATAAGCGACATGGTAAGTGCCTTCGAGAACAGTTGGTCCTGGCATACCAGCTCCACCGAGACGTTCCTGGCTGCTGAAGTGTTGGATGTGCTGGATCTTGTGAAGTTCGTCACGGCCCTTGTCGTCCTTTTCTTCAGATTCAAAGAATCCAAGGAATCTGTTAGCGATTGGGCGTTTCTGTTCTTCTGAAGACGATGAAGAGGACATGGGGCGTTGGTGGGGGATCTGGTTGAATCCATCACGGTAAATGTCACGACGAATGCGGTGCTGCTCGTTGATTGGGTTGATGCCGTGATAGGTGGGCTTTTCTTCGGATGACGAAGAAGACTGCAATCCAGCACGGTCTTCGTCTTGGTCTTGTGGTCTATGTTGATTGTTCCATGCCCGATCTTCATCCGAAGATGTCTGGTACCTCGCTTCCTCTGAAGACGAAGAAGATACTTTGGTATGAGTCGTCAGAAGGTCACGGCGAAGACGATGCTGTTCGTTGATTGGGTTGAGACCGTGCTGAATGGGCCTTTCTTCGGAAGAAGAGGACGACGCCTTCAATCCTGAACGGTAATGGTCGAGCCATCGAGCTTGGTGAAATTGTTGCTTTTCTTCCGAGGAAGAAGAGGATTTCGCTCCCTGGTGGAGTTGATGAAGGGGTTCGAATCTGGCTTGGGGCTTCGGCAGTTCTTCCGAAGAAGACGAAGAGGACTTGAGACCCTGCTGATGGATTTCGTGCAGCTTTTGGAATCGGCCCCTGCGCTCGGAAGACGACGACGGGGGATAATTGTCGAAACCCATGTATCTTCCCTTAGGGATGAGTTCCTCGGATGAAGAAGAGCTTTGAATTTGATGGTGGAGCCCTTCGGGTCTCAACAGTCTCAGATTGTGGTCCAAATGAGCCTGTCCAAGATGTTGATGCTCATGATCAAGAGCAAGAGCGTAAGCTGCAGCCACGACAGCGGCGAAAACTAACAAGACCTTCATTTTTACGAAATTTCAGACAACTGTTCGGTAAATAAGACTTGGCAACTACATGGCTTGATGTTGAAGGAAACCCGGGCTTTTATATGCATTTTTGTCTTTGAAAACCTCATTAAGGCGTGTAATGAGCTTGTTTTTAATGTCTAACGAGCATATTCCATTGACAACATTTAAAGTTTTTAGAAGTGAAACCACGTTCCTTCGCTACGACTCTCTGGTGAATGACATGATTGATGGATTGTTATCACTTGCATTTATTTGTTTTCTTCATTTCATCTGAAGTCCGGCCATACTTGCAGGGCAGGCACAAGTTGGTATCTCGTATGAGTTCGACAATGTGTGGCGGAAGCTCCTGCTTTCCTCGTAAGCCCCAAATGAAAAACTGAGACCTTGGCACTTCGCAAGCCTTGTCGAGGTTCGTCTGGGTCCTTGTGTTTTTGAGTTCGTAGGTTTGAATTCCTTTTGACAGTTTCAAAGCCTGGATGTATGTTTGCGTCGAGTGCGTTTTGCAGTTTTTCAGTTTGACCTTGGGACCAGGCAGGAATTTCAATTGTTGTTGATCAAGTATTATTCCTACTACTATCCTACTAATTGCTGTTGACTAATTATGTCATCAAGGTGACTTTTTATAGTTACCAAATCCAAGGCTCTGCGACGCAGATCCCATTCGTTCCAGGAGTAACCGGCGACAACGTTCGTTTCAATAGGGTGGACTTCTGTTTGGACGTCAGTAGAACGTTGGATGGCCACTATAGGATGTTGCGGCTTTGAAATTGCCATTGGTTCTTTCCTGGAAAGGTGTCAGAAGAACGGTTAAAGCCATTGAATTCAGCTAAAGCTGTTTGCAACTGTTTCGAAAGATACCTCAGAGTTAGAACTAAGGGTTCGGCCTTCAGGAGCATGATTAGTTCAGGCTGGCGATAGCATAAGTTCAGAACATTTTCGAAACACCTGTCAGGAAGATATAGCATTATTGATTCAGACAGCGGTAAATTAACGCTAAGAACAGACGTTGCGTTACTCGTTTGGCTTCAAGGAGAATTGTTCAAGGGCCTTAGCAGAATGCACCATGAAGTACAGATTATCCCATTTGATGACACCAAGATTCGGGTTAGGAAGTTGAGGCATTCCAAAGCCTCGGTAAAGTGTCCAGGGGCAGAAGCCTGCAAACTAGCAACTTGATCGATGAATGTTTTTGAACATTTTAAAATTCAAAGAAACTGGAAGGGTTTCTGGTACCATCAAATCACTGTCTTCTGGTAGTTCGTGGATTCCCAAGAGCTTGACGTCTGGGTTTGACTTGTTTGGAAGTTTGACAGGACCTGCGGTGCAAATGAATTTGAGGTTGTGTTGGAAACAGCTTCAAATAAGATTGTCTTCTGATTTGTAGTACCTTGAGGTGCTTTAGTTGCAAAAAACTGAACTTCGGTAGGAAGGCTACGGAAATTTCCGCCAACGTTCTTGCAGCAGGTTTCTAGGTGTTCGAATTCCGACTGGGTGTTTTTGATAATGTATTGGACAAGTTTCACAAGGTTGTTCATGTATCGGTAATGGTCTTCAAGGTTCTGCCAGGTCTTGGATAGCGAAATGAACTTCGGCTGCAATGGATATATGGTCTTCAAGGGTGAAAGTGGAAAAGATCGCCTTTGATTTTACAAAAACAGAGAGGATTACCAAAACGACGAAATCTGCTTTGTCACTACCGCTGAGCACTTGAGATATTTCGGCAATCTGGTCACGGTATTTTTGAAAAAGTGTTTCTAGCTTCTCGTCTTCTGCTTTGATGGTTGAAGCCATTTCTCTGAAAAAATTATTGAAGGGTTTTCATGGTAGCTCATTTTGTAGACAATTAGCTGGAAGCTGGAAGTCTTACCGAACATAAATTAGAAGCTGATGGACCAAACACAGCCCTACCTTAAGATCCCAAAGAGCTTCAGAAACGACAAGTTTCTTTGAAGAACAGTGGTGGTCAGCGACTAATGGCAAAAACCGTTTTTCAAGTACAACTGTAAATCGAATCAACCTGCCGATGCAGTTTTGGCGAAGCTGAGCAAGAAGACTGGCGCATTCGCGGAGTTTTGTTGAAGCTGCCGTGGGACCTGCAAATTGTACCACATTCTGAATTCAGGCTAAGGAGTCTTTATTATTAAGCTGGATGTGAGTTGAATATTTGTTTGATTACTGATTTCAAATCCCACTGAAGCCTTGGCATCCCCCGAAGTAGACTGCAAATAAACGCGCTTGCCCAAAACTGCAGCAGCGAGCTTACGGACTTCGCTTTCTCGGTCCTCCAGGCTCATGGAGTACAAGAGTGGGATTTCCGGTAGAGAAAATATTGATTCCAGAGTGTCTGCAAGGAATTGTTGTTGTTGTCAGATAGGGTTTGAAAATTGGTTTCAATAAAGGATGGATTTGTGTGCGACCTTCAACTCGCTTCAGGACCTTCAGATCGTCCAGCCTTCCAGCTCCAGACCAGAGGATGTTGTAGCCTATTAGCTTCTTGTAGAAGTCTTCCATTTCGGATTTCTTGTGCCTTGGGATGTAAGACACTAAGGACTGAAGCAAATCCAAGCATTTTGAATCCTGATTGGACCGGAAATGGTCGCAAAATTCTTCTGCAAGGTTACAAGCAAGAAGAACGATTGATTTTGGAAAAATCCCCTTTACAGTACAGTAGATCCTGAAAGTGATTTTACCGCTTGATATATTGCTTCTTTTAAAATACAGTTGAATTAACAAGATTTTTCGCTGTAATGGAGACAGTTCTGAGACATATTCGAAGATACGGTTGCGCCATCTGTCCAATTGGTATGCGTGGAGAGACTTTTCAGGTCTGAGGGTTTCTTCTTCAGGATCTTGAACAGCGACCAGTTGTAACTTGAATTTTGTAATAATGCTTGGGTGAAATTTTCAGGAAAAGCTAAGAATTGTCTTCAGATTATGATTTCTTACCATGAACAAAACAAAATCATTTTCGATATCCTTGAGCTCTTCAAATCTGCTCTTTAGTTTATCGGCAATATCTTGTGAGTATTCGCTTAATTCGTAGGTTGGCTCATCAGAATGACAAACTCTCAAGTAAAACGGCATTTTCACAGATAAAATTCTGGCTAGAGATACTTTTTTACGTTTCAAAACTCCTTGAAGTACAATCATAGAGTCGTTTATTCGATAATTTGATGTAAACGGTTTCCATGGCAACCGTGGAAATCCCTAACGTTCTCTGTAAAACCTGCAGACGTGTTACTTCAGTTGCTTGATAAACATACACATATTCCACCACAATTCTTACCTCTAGTAATTTCCAGTTACGAAAGATGTTATAAAATTCTTATACAATCTACTGGTCACGTGATACTACAAGAAATACAATTGGATATAGAAACATCTTTTCAAAATTGTTTATACAGATGCAAAGATTTCTCGAGACGAATGAACCCGCGCTATTTCAATCAACTTTTTCGGTTACACACGCGATCAAAATACTTACAAAACCTAAATAAATCACGTCTCAAATACTTCAAATCCCTAATCTACTTTAAGACTCAAGACAGTAAACAAAGTGTGAGAGAGAGATACTGATATGGGACTCATACAGGTGGTTAATATAAAAGTCATAAGGACAGGGAATGAGCTCGTCCCGTTTGAAAGAATTCACGTCCTTAACATGCAATGACAAGGCACTGGACGACGTCCATTTGGAATATTCTTGAATAAAGCTGATAGCCGATGTTGTTAAATCAGAGTGCAGCTGCTCTTCTCACGGAAAGGGTTGGCTTTTTGGGAGCTGAAGCCGATGAGAAGAAAGTCCTCTTGTTCGTGATCTGCCATATATTTCTGTGGAAGAAGAAACCCTGACATTAGTCACAGATGTACATTCTTAAGATACCATGACATCATTATGAAGTTGTTAAGGTCACCTTGATATCTTCAACGGCCTGGGAGACGTTGATTCGCTTGATGGCTGCTTCCCGTCGAAGCTGTTCCACAATCTGTCGTTGCTGCTGGAGCGTCGACATCTGAAAAAATGGAAAGTGTAAACAACATTATCAACTGGCTGGGGAATAAATAAACGGCTTTGAAACAAATTAATGAGCATCAAACTTGGATCTTGTTCAGTTTTTAGATAAACGGAAAAACTATTGCTGGGACTCGTTTCTGTTTCTAAAATACTTAAGGTACTAACAAGCCCTATGATTTCAGGAAGCCTGTACGGATCAGCGGCGAAGAAGATTTCCCGGAGATTATGACTATTTCTAATAGTCGCATAGTCCCGAACCGGATGATAGAAACTTATATTCATAATGAGATTGTTTGAAGACAAACACTGCTTATCACAGTTATCAAAGTTCCGAATGTTATTGACTATATCTCCTTCTACTTCACGCCAAACATTAGTCGGAATAATCTGATTTTTCTGATAACAAACTGATCTGCTTGAAGTTAACCGCATGGACAATGTATCTGGAAAATTCTATCGATCTGATCCGACACAGAGATTCGAGTACGTTTAATGTTAGTGCCCATTGATCTGCCTTTTGAATTGCGACGATTTGCAAGTGACCTAGTCTTTCAGATGCATGATGCGAAATCAAAACAATTAATCCTTGAATCAAGACCATTGAAATCTCTCGCTTCGTCAATAAACCGCAACTATTGACTGCTAAAGTTTGCGTACTCCTAAGGAATGACTTCCTAATTAAAATTGATCAAACTGATGGAAGAATCGAGCTTTCCAAATGAAAACAAAGGCCGGTTCAATACTGACTAATCAGTAGAAATTTCTGCAACTCCTTATACACATTTTGTCGTTTTCAAATGTTCAAATTCTCGCTATTTCACAAAGTTTTGAAACTTCTCTCTCTGCTACGGTTTATCTTTTTTTGTTCCAGAACTCACCTTTCAAATCCAATTCTCTATTCTACACACCGGAAAATAGTTTACGCTTCAAGCCGTCGCTCTTCAACCACAATTTCACTTAAAAGCTATAATTTAAACTTAATTAATTGTCAATGTTTTGATTATACAATCAAACCAAGGACAAACATCCGCTTCGACTGCAATCACAAATATGACAACAAGAAGAAAATCTTGGAGCTGGAGCAGGCTGTGAAAGCAACACGTAGCTCTATACGTGCATACGGAAGGTATAGCCAAAAGCCTTTGGACTAGTAGGAAAGATGCGTATGCATGTATATAACGGTTAAAGGCTTCAATGATAACTTATACAGGTGAGAAGAGCCATTGAAAGCTGATGCTATGTTTGCGATTTTGGCGTCAATAAAAAAACGTTTCGTTTTCTTACTGTTTTTATTACTGACTTTTTTCGATGATATGGCCAAAGAATCAACAGACACTCGTGTTATCTTTCACTCAGAGCTTAAAATTGCAATTTATTGGGGAACGATCAATTGTACAATCTCTTCAGACGACAGAAATCTGTCCAGTCTTCTTTTCAATGAACCGATTCTCGCCATTGTTCGGCTTGTGCCACCAACCGTAGTGACCTTCCGCATCCCAGCCATTAGGATTATCGGCCTTCCAGGGCTCGTTGAGTGCTTGGAACATTTGAGTCTTGACTCCATACTGGGC
>JAQGBJ010000573.1:0-37083 GCA_034698345.1 Sphaeridia pumilis | reverse complement strand
GCTGCAGTTGCAATCTTAAATCTTGAACCCAACAAAATCTTATGGACAAGACAAACAGGAATCTGAAATACACAATACATAAACATCGCGTCAATAGTCTTACATAATCTTTGAGCATTTCAATATACTTTTGCCTACATATTTGTTGTTCTTTTGGATTTTGGACCTTTTACTAATTGTCTATTAGTTACATTCATATTCCAGATCAAGTTTGGAGATAAAAGGCTCAACTCGTGCTACTGTATTCAGGAGGCCTGATTTCAAAGCCTTTTGGACTGGACGGAATCTTTAAGCTACTTGCTCAGAAGCCTGGAAATTATTCCAGGTTAAGTAAACAAAAGAATAACAAGTTTATTCATACGGAAGAAGGAGAAAGCCAAGCCAAATCAGCCCACATACAAATTCCAGTAAAGTGTCCATAACCGCAAAGCTATGGAAACTGGAAATGAACTGCCAAGTTTATGGGTTTCGTGGACACAATTCAGTTAGTTAAGTAAACAAATTTCTGGTCAAAGATTATGGGATCACATCCGCACCAACAATTTCAAATAAAGGGAAACAAAATTTGCTGTATTCAGGTTTACAAGGCTGGAATAATCGGGGCTCACTCAAAAGTAAAGTAAAAGGACATCGAAGTTGATTTACTTAAAATAAGAAAGACCCAAAAATTATAATTTTGGGTGGCCCTGCTTTGAACTGTATATATTGACGTATAAATTTTATTTTTCGTCGTTGCAAGACTTGAAATATAACGTAATGTATTCGAACGGCATCAAAGGGCTGCAACATTTTAAAATTGCAAAAATGTTTTGTTTTGAGCGCTTCTAAGCGAAGATTTCTTTAATTTCTTTTGTAAATTTCAAAATTTCAGTGAGTTAAAAAACTTTATGTTGTTTCAAAAGTTTAACGAAGTTTTATCAATCCTGAGCATTGGGAAAGGTCATGAGAAAACCTCAGAAGCCAAACGTCTTGTTCAGGTTCAGTTTCTTCTCTTCCAATTCTTTATCGACAATTTCTCAACATTGAATCTGTCATCAAAACTGTACAAACTTGTTTTTCTTCTCCTTCTTCTTTTCATAACCTTTGAACAAAGTTTACAAAGTTGCCTTTGAATATTCATTGACTGAGTGAGTTAACTCTCATATATTCATACAGCATATATGTGGGAACTGATCCCCTCGACAAATCAATACTCGCTTTATATTTCCACCACTACTTTTGCCTTCTTCTAAAACATGCGCAGCTTCTTCACCAAAATTCTCATAACAATCCCATAACAACTCCATAAGAAAGCACTTAAACCCGACCCAACACAATAACTTCAAGGGTTGGGCCCTGTTTGAAAAAGGCTTCTTCTTTTGAGTCCCAAGAAGCCAAACTGCCTATGGTGTCAGCGGGCGAACTTCGGTGGCTCCAACTTCCAACTTTGTAGCTACAAGTGTGTGTTCTTAATAAGCAATAAAACTTGTCCCGTTCATAACATAACAAACTCTCTATACTTGTTAACCCAGAAAAATTGCTTAGGAAACCCGCAAACCCCCTTGAAGAATTCCGTTGACTTGATGTGTGGGAAAAAGTGAAACTGTTTCGCATTTCCCGAAACGGTTCAATAGTTTCCTTCCCTTCTTACACACACATATAGCTGACCACCAAGACCAAAATGTGTTTGTTATGTGTGTGAAATAAGACGTTAAAAAATAGCCAAGAAAAGGGCCCTTGTCGACTTGTCACATCAAAACTTGTTTCTTCTTTTTTCCTTCGTTTCTGAGAGGAGGCTACACAATCGAGATATCAAGGCTCACCTCCTGAATCTGAGGTCTTCTTTCTGAAACATGAATTCAAAGTCAACAAGTTATTATATTGGACAAGGAGTGAAAAGAAGCACCTTTTGATTATTATTGTGTCACAAGCCTTCCTTTTCGTCTCACAGCTGATGATATGAGAGCTTTATTTAGCTTCTATTTCTGGCGTAAACGGCATGTTGAAGGGCTCAATTGAACAGCTTCCAAACCATTGTAGGCCTTGTTCAAATGGCATTTTCACGCCACTTGGCCCTTTGTCTCTTTTGACAGTTTCAAGGGCTTGTGTGTATTTACAGCTATTGAATCCGACATTTATCATGTAAGAGACTCGTAGAAGCCTTCTTAAATCAAGTGAGACTTTGAGGGGAGCTGAAGTTGCTGGAGCCGCCGGGATTTAGATTGCGGTTTCTACGGTTGGAATTGCCTTTTCGGGTCTTTTGTCCGTGTTCAATGGGCGATTACTACATATATACACATGTGTGTAATAATGGATTTTCAATGGATGGATGATTTAATGCAGGAGAAAAAATGGTAGCAGCAACTTTTTGATATGGGAAGGAAGAATTCGGGTGAATCTTTGCTTTGGAATGGGAAGTTGGCTGAGGTGGAAGGTCAAATTTTTCATGGGGATTCCCGGGTTGAGCTAGTGGGGAGTTTGACTATAATAAACTATATCAACGATGTATTTTTTTGGATGGGGAAATTCCAGGCTTTTTGTCCTTGAAAAATAGGAAGAGAGAGCAAAAATGGCAATAGTCAGGGGCTGAACTATGACTGTGATTTACAAGAGACTTCGAAGAGGGTGACAAGGGTGCGTGTCGGTTTATCGGGAAGTTTATTGGCTGCTGCGGTATTGGCGGGCGAATTAATGTGGCTCCAGCCCCCCTGGAAATTTGTGATGTTGGCAATGAGCTGAAATACCGAAATTATTTGACTTTAGCACTAACACTAATATAACAACTTGACCATGAGATGTGAATACTACAGGTTGAGAAGAACGGCGCTCAAATGTGGCATATTAAAAAGCTTTGCTTAAAACACAGTTTATTTTCAAATGTGCTTGGGAAATTTATCTACTGGGCAGAAGTACTGAATATACAAGAATTTTAAAAACGGCTTTTAAATCTTGCAATTTTATTTTGTTGATACCAGATTCGGTATTTCAAATTTGGAGCCCGGGTGCCTGCAATCACTTACTTGTTAGCACTTGGGCGCAATGGCGCTCTTCAAATCAATCCACCCCCTCCTATTAGAATCCAAGAAATCCCACTCTGCCCACCCCTGCCCATTTTTGAACCCCCACATGAACCATCCAGAAGCGTTTTCTTCGAAGACGCCGATTTGCTGCCGAGCGAAATAGCCTTGGTTAGGGCAGTTCTTGGGAGTCGCCAAACTCCACTCGCCGGCTACAACCCATAGTTTCTGGTTCGCTTCCTTCAACTTGGAGCGTACTTCACAGGGCTTTGCATGCTGTTGGTCGCAGGTGAGGTTTTGGTACTGGGCGCCGAAGACTTGGTAGTAGTGGGTATCCATCATGATCGAGCGATAAGGAGCGTCCCCAAGGTAGTACCAGTTTTCGAGGCCGATGAAGGCATCGTGAACGGCGACCACAGCGATATCGTTATACTTGCGGACTTCGTCGTAGGCCATGCGGTAGTACTGCTTGAGGCGTTGGAGGCGGTAGTTGTAGTCCTGCCATAAAATGGGCTCGTTGATAACTTGGATGATTGAGATTGTAGAGCGCCATTCGGTAGAGTTGGCTGTTTGGGCCATTTTGCCGATACATCGGGTCGCCAGCTGGAGGTTTGCGTCGCTGTTGAAGAAGTTGATGGGACCGGCGCGGCCGGAATGGTCGTTGCCGTTCTGCAAAATTTTGAACTTTGTGGTAGCCTCAAGTTTCAAAACAGCGTTAAACTACAGCAGATTTTACCTGCGACCCCGGAAGTCCATGAAGGTCAACCATGACCTTCATCCCATATTTTTTGGCCCAGCCGACAGCCTTCATGGCATATGCCCAGCTGCCCGTGACCCAGGGCTCGCCCCTGGGCACTTCGAAAGCCCAGTAGCCAACTGGGATCCTCAAGTGGTCAATTCCTGCGTCCGCGAGTCTCCTAATGTCATCCTCAGTGACCCAGGATTCCCAGTGCGCCCGAAGGCGCTGGCGCGCAGCGCTTTGGCCCAAATGCTTGCAGAATGTGAACTCATCCTGAACGGTGGTTGGAAGTCCGGCGAAGACCTGCGGGGTGATCCATTTTTCAAGGACGAGCCAGCCGCCCAAGTTGACGCCTCTGATTGGTTTATTAGGATACGGGCCGTAGGCCGAGGCTGCAGCGACAAGCGCTAGAAGAACTACGAAACTCAAAGCTGATGCCATTTCGAACTGAACTGTTGAGAAATATATGGAATTTGCTTATATAGACTTGAAGTGAAGTAGCTCACTTGAGGACGCAGCTTTTTTGCGGTATTTTAAATTACATTTTAATGTATGCTGGAGCACGAACGTCATGATGGTTCCCACCAGATGTCAATTAACTGACAGACGCACATGTTTGCGAATATCCGGAATAATTTATTGCCGTAAATGAATAGAGTAGGAATGAGATATGGAAAAAGGCTTAACATGACGGAGTCACAGCGCCGCTGAGGTTAATATGACCAGCGCGCCATGAGGCCAAGAAGTCCCATTCGGTCCAGCCGTTTCCATGCTTGAAACTCCACATGAACCAACCGCTCACAGCTTCATAGACACCGATTTGTTGGCGGGCAAAGTTGCCTTGATCAGAGCAGCCTTTGGGGGTCGCCAAGGACCATTCTCCAACAATGGTCCACAATTTGGCGTTGGCGTTGGTAAGTTCGGGGAGATGGCGGCAAGGAAGTTGGTGGTGCTCAGCGCAAGACAAGTCGTTCCATTCAGGAGTGAAGACTTGGTAGTAATGGTTGTCCAGCATCATCCAGAAGTAATGAGGATCGTCACGAAGGTAGTACCAGTTGTCGAGGCCGATGAAGGCGTCGTGGACGGCGACGACAGCGATATCGTTGTACTTGCGGACTTCGTCGTAGGCCATGCGGTAGTACTGCTTGAGGCGGTCGAGACGGTAGTTGTAGTCGTCCCACAAAATGGGCTCGTTCAGGAGCTGGATGATGGAGACGGTGTTGCGGTAGTCGGGAGCGTTGAAGATGGCGGCGATGTTTCCAATGACTCTGGTGGCCAGTTGTAAGTTGGCGTCATCGTAATAGAAGCTGATGGGTTGGGAGTGGCCTGAGTGGTCGTTGCCGTTCTACAGAAAGTTTTGAAATGCATTACAAATGGCTTCAATATGGACTTGGTCAGTTGAATCCCGTGTCTCTTACCTGGGATCCAGGAGCTCCGTGAAGGTCAATCATGACCTGAAGTCCATGCTTGCGCGCCCAGTCAACAGCCCTCATAACATAGTCCCAAGAGCCCTTGACGTAAGGCTCGTTGGCTCTGGTCTCGATGGCCCAGTAGCCAATGGGGATCCTCAAATGGTTGATTCCAGCGTCCTTAAGGTCAATAATGTCCTTTTCAGTGACCCAAGAGTCCCAGTGCTGGCGAAGGCGGGCGACGGCAGCGTCCGGGCCGAGGTATTCGCAGAGCTGCCATTCGTCGTTGACCCAATCGGGGAGGCCTGAGAAGACTTGAGGCGTCATCCACTTTTCGAGCAGGAGCCAACCGCCCAGGTTGACACCTCGAATCTTCTGTTCGCCGTAGGGCCAGGCTGAGACCGTGGCGCAGGCCACGGCCAAAACTACCAAAACTGCTAACTTGACCATCGTGTGATTCTGCAGAAGACTTCAATGGACCTCTTCATCGGATTCTGTAATTTTGACGCCTTTTATACCCTCGGATTTTGGACGTGGGTTCCAGTAGTTTTGATTGATTGCTAGAGTTTTTATCGCTTTAATTAATTCCCTACTTCTAATCAACAGTCTCTGTAATCTCAGATATTTTTTGCACATGCAGAAACATGAGCTCGCGGCTTGTTTTGGCGATTTCGCCAATAAAGTTCAGTAGTTTCCCAAGCTTTTGCCAGCTCGCCTAAATTATTATGATCTGTGAGAGCCAGCCACGACGCATCAGCTTGAAACAGTCCACCATTGTCCTTTTGAAATGATATCAAATATAATTTATGACAGTCGTCAGCGATTAATCGCGTTTAATCCGTGTGATATGGGCCTTATTTAAAATCGACAGGACATCGAGTCATCAATCAATCACGTTGAGGAGCACGAAAAAGGCCGATTAAGCAACATGCGGAGGAGCAACAACGAGTCCAGTTCAGACCAAAAGAACATGGATTCCAACACATTGATAATTCCTTGTTCAACAGCTTGAAACTACTGCGGGTTTGTCGCCTCAAGAAGGTGGTTCGTGGACTTGAAGTCTTTGGTTCGAAGAAGCGAGAAATCAGATCCTGCGATGATAACAAGCCAATTCTTATCTTAACCCTTGTTTACTGCAGTGTCTTAAATTCCAGCTGAACAACAACAAACAAGACGAAGAAGAAGGGAGCTGTCCTCCTTTGAAATGGTCACAAGATATCCAGACCAAAATGTGTCGTCCTCAGCATAGATGTATTTAAAGCTAGAGTCACTTATCGTGTGTGACTTGATAAATTGAGTTGGGTGACATGACAAATGAATCCAACTTTGTCTCTTGTCACCTTCACAAATTTATCACATGACACGGAAGAGGAGCATTTGCTCCAGAGTCGAATAGTCATTGGAAATGCCACGTGAGAAGAGGTCCACACGCCATGCTTTCTGTCCATCTCTACACCTTTTTTCAGGGCCTTGATCAATGTAGTATGATAAGGGTGAAGAAAAACATGGATTGAGCATAGATTCAGGAGATTATTGGATGATAAAATACCCGTGGCAAAAAAATTGAGCTGAAATTTGTAAAATCTTCGTAAGCTAACACAAGGCTCTGACCATTGCGCGAAACTTCTAAACGGCCCTCAAATCCTGCAAAATTACCTCCGCGCGCATCTTCACTATTTTTGAAGCTAGTTTAGAGCGTAGCTGAGACCTATTTGAAGCATCTCAATTTTTTTAAATTTAGCGCCTTTCAGCGCGCTCACTCTTTGATATACACACATTGCCTTTTGTTTTGGCGCGTCTAATTGAAATGAGGATTTATGAGCGTCTAATTGACGCCTTTCATCCGGGCCACTTTTCCCCTTGTTATCGTCCATTGATCATATAATATACAACTTTTCTTATATATTTTATGCTCCACGTTCTGGTCTTCTTCGTGTGGCAGATTATGATCGCCATTATCATTATATATATATAATCCACACGAAGCTGATGATGATCCGCTTGCTTCTCATTATACCCATTTCATTATCTCTGCCTTGTTCTTTCACCTTGTTTTCGATGTTCTTGTTGGCTCTTATGGTCTCTCATATCCTGTCATAAAAGCCCGCATTAATCTACTTTTTAGTATTATTGGCAAACCGGTATCTCATCCCACTCACGTACGTAACAAAGCTCCGCAGAATTTCATGTCTTGCGCTCAACCAAAAGCGGGTAATTTTGATCGCCTTCTTCTAGTTCTTCTTGGATCGGATAAAATAATGGAAACTGCCTCTGCACGCAACCTCATAAAAGTTTACCAAGCGGCAACATAAGGACTTCCGACTATAATAATTTATAATAATCTCCTTGGAGGTTTAGCTCACTGAATTGTTCCCTGCTTTTTGATATTATATAGGCCCTTTTCGAATCAATTCTCTCGCTCTCTCCCCCCGACAAATCGAGTACTTCCGAATCTCATAAAAAGTAAATTGTGGGTAACCTATAAGTAAGGGTGCGCGGCGAGGAAAGGAACTGAAGTGCATATGGGACCTCTGGCGGCCTAATTGCTCCTCCTGAGCCGGATGAAAAGGCCGTTAGTCATGTGTAGCGACTATGGACGGGAGCTTGTGTGGTGGACGTTTATAAAGTTGGTGGTTTCCGGCAGGAGGTCGTTGGTAATATGGCAACGAAACGCTACTGCTTTGATGCGTGTCGTCTTGCAGTTTTCGATACTTTTCAAAAAGAACGTTAGTTGGCTCCTGGTGGGGTGGTACTTATTGGCTGGGTTAACAGGTTTGAGAGAGGCGGAATGGGCAATTTCAACAGTTTCGAGAGGCAATTCCCACGACACTTTGTTATTATGAGTTATTTGAAATGTGGGAGGTGAAGGCTCCTGGCTGACCTGTGGCAATTCAATGGCGCTGAAAAAGGAGGAAGGAGACGCTGCGCTGCTGTTGGAATTATGGGGATGTAATATAGGCTTTTTCTTAAGGCGGATTTTGTATATAGGCAGGCTATAAAGTAATTTTATGGGTTTGATCACGATGGGGGTTTTTCTGGCATTTTCTGGGGCTGGTTATTGTTGACTAGTGAAGCGAAGAAATGAGATTTTTCAGGTTTTTTTATAAATGTTGTAGTATGTGTTTTGAAAAAAGCTTTTGGAATTGAAATTTAGTAGGTAGAAGGAATTATTTAAAGATTATTGAAAAACAAGTCTTAGGCGAACAACGAAACTATGGACTATACTAGAATTTCTAGAACAGGCGTAAAAACGGCACTAAACTCTAGCAAATATTCTTTTGTCGAATTCGCATCATTCCTGGACAAAATACCTGAATTGAACCTCAATTCTATAGTCAACTGTACTAGAACGGCATCAAACTCTTGCAATATTTTTAAGACTGTTTACCCCCCCCACCCTTGCACTTCTATGTCTACAAAGTGTACATATGGTTGTTGTTTTTTTGCCAAAAAGCTATATAGATGGTATCAAACCTTTTTTATATCCTTAATTCAAACGCGGTGTAGTTGAGAATATTCAATCACCTTTTGTGTAATAACTACTTACTACTACTATAACCATGACATTGATTAATTATCCAGCTTGAGAAATCAGCCCTGATCACGGCAAATTTGTTCTTCCCGCTCTTCTTCTCCTTCTTATTGAATATTATTATACTGAAACCCTGTATTTATTAACCCTTTTCTTTTCCTTAGTCTTGTTGAGCATAATATTCTCTCCGCTCCTTGGATGCATTTCTTATACGCTTGTTGATCCATCAAACCCGGGCAAAATAGCAATAACTCATCCCCTCAAAAAATTCACTGAAACCAGCGGCTATATATTCACACCTTGTTGGTGTAATTTCCCTTCCATTATTATGAGGCCACCAAACAAGCCGATTTACAACAACAATATAAAAAGTTGACTCTCTTCTATCAAAATCGAACACACACCTTTCAGATATAGCGCGCGGCGCTTGCAACTTGTAATTTACAAAAACGCCTCCGTCCCATTCTGATCCCTATCGATTAATCAATAGCGATTGATAATATACTGTCGGGGCCGACACTACCTTCTCATTGTTAAAGCCTGCAAACAATGCTCATTATTATCGGGGTTCGGGATCCTCGTGACGCGTGTGTACATCTTTTTCATTATCATCGTTTATCGCCGTAACGATAACTAACGGTGTCTGCAAACTGCCTGAGTGAGAGCGCGAGTAACCAACGATCATGTTGGTGTGATAAATAAAAGGAAATCTGTATACAGGTGCATCTGGAATCGAGATTCCTTTTCGATTAACAAACACCTTGACAAGCTTCTGTGTGTGTATGCTTTCGGTCGCCATAAGAATCAAGCTTGATTTTTCGTTTTATTATTATTATTGGCGAGTTGATTTAAACTTGATCTGATTCGGACAGCACTTGAGCTGTCACCCGAAATGTAATCAGCTTGACTGGCTTGACAGGTTTGGAATCAATGGATAGTAAAGCAGCAGGAGCGATTATACAACAACAACTTCGAACTATTGGACAGCTGCAAGTCTCTGAGAGCCATTGAAATTGGAAGTGCGAGTGGACGCAATTAACTCGATGGACTCGAGTTATTCTGTGTCAAGTGGCGTTTGTCAATCAGGGAGCAGGAGCAGAGGATTCTGATATGGCGACGAAGTCATTAAAACCAAAAGCAAGGAACTGCTAATTCAAAGAAAGAAATCAGATGGAGGAACGTCTTAAGTCAGTCACAGCATTTTTGCCGAGCTGCTATGAAATGAAGCTGTGTGAAACTTGAGACTTTTAAAAAACACAGGTGTAATTCATCAATCCGAGCCTTGTTTTTGTATTCGAAACTAATGGATTTTGACTAAAAATCAACAAGTTCCAAAGCTGGAAGCTGAGTGAAAATGAGCTGACTTGAGCATTAACTAAAGCATTGGATTTTTACCTTTTTCTTGATGATGCTTCTCCCAACTTTTGCGTGTATTGATTTCAAACGGGGTTTGCCTCATGATTAGAAAAGAAACTTGAGCATCGGAGATGCAAGAAACTTTGAAAAATATATTCTTTTTCAAATAACCAAAAACAAGTAATCATTAGCAGCTTGAGAAGTAAGAGATGGAGGAGGAGGGGAAAAATCTTACAGTTTTATAATCCATCGGTTCATCAAAACAATACAGAGTTAATGATTGGTGAAACGTTAAACCGGCGTTGTTTTACTGATATTTATACAGTTGGAGAGGCTGATTGATTAAAAAAGAAGAAGAAGAAGGTGTAGTTAGAAGGTTGAAAAAGATATAAAAATCCGTCCGGCATCATTAAAACTTTATAGGCTTTGGCAAAGCTGGCTATAAAGAGAGGACAGAAGAAATCAAAAGTTGAAGCAATTAATTGGAAGCTATTGAATTTTTAGTATTTTTTCCAAGTCAACCAGTATACGGGACACAAATCTCGTAGGCGTTTGGCCACGGTTTGGGCGGGTCATCACGATCCGCGCGCGCCTGCTGGAGCGCCGCGCTGCGGCGCTCCCGGCGCGCTTCTCTGATGCTGCAGAGCTGCGGCTTGGGAGCGCAGCAGCGGAGGGTTTGAATGTCAAGTTCCTGTTGGTGTCCGGGGTAGATGGGCATTGCGAGTTCTGTGGGTTGAAAAATGATTTTTTTTGTTAATAGCGCCATCTACTGGTGAGATGGATGAGTTAGTTACGAATAAGTTATTAAATGCTGGAGTTTGACGCCGTTCAAAATTATTTTGAATTCTTCAAACACACAGTGCTAGCTCACTTTTACTGTTTCTTACAAATTCAGTCTCCTTCCTGCAAACAGGTCTGTTGAAGTCGCTTCTGTGAGTCGTTTGGTACATCCAAGCGTACTGCGAAGGGAGCGCCGCCCTTCGTGACCGCAGGTACTTGAAGTCGCGCCGCTCTTCAACCCAGTTGTTCTCGCCCAGCGTTCGAAGGCCATAGGGGTTGAGATCGGAGTTGCTGGAGGTCAGACCGCGACCCTTGTCGCATTGGAGGCCAAGGGCTACTCGCCAGGGGACTTCGTCGTAGACGTCGCCGTAGGAGCCTGTAATTGGTAGATGGCGCTTGTATCGTATACAGTATCAGCTACATAGTTGACCTCTGACCTGCTCGAAGCTGGTAGTGGAAGGGTCCTCCACTGACCCTGAAGGGCTCTTGGCACCTTGATCGGCACTTTGAAAGGACTAGAGAGGCGGCAGTGCTGTCTTTGAAGGTAGTGGCGCAGCTTTGTTCGCCTGGGTATGATAGTGGTGGGGACTCCATTTTGAATTAATGGTGATTTTAAATTTGGCGCCAAAAGTGGTGGCTATGACATTTTTTACTGAGTTTTCAAAATAAAGGTTTATTCGAATGTTTGGAAACTGAAGTCAAGCAAAGCTCAAAGTATTCAAGTTGTTGAGCTCAGGGCCGACTTCGAACTCGAATCCACACATTTGGCCGGAACCTCCGAGGAAGTAGAAGGTGCGCTTTCCGTAGGCGGTTTCAGCGTTGAATATCATTTGCTCATGGTTGGTGTCAAGGAATCCACTCTTGATTTCGCCCTGCAAAATGCATTTAAAATTTAATTTTACAATGAAGCCTTGCGGTGAAAAATGAGATCTTGCCTTGATCAAGAAGCCGATTTCGATATACTCTTCAGCCGGTATGAAAATGGGCTCATCGAAGGGCACGGACCAACACTTGTTCTTCTTGGCGGTGACCCGCATCTCCTTCTCGCCGTACAACTTGAAGCGCTTGTGGTGCCTGCGGGACTTGGTGTGAAAAAAGGGGACGTGCCAACTTCCGGTCCAGCCCTGGCGGCGTATGGTCCAGGCGGGCGTCTCGACGCGGACTTTGGCATAGTACTCGGCAGATTCGTCGGCGACTGGACCGAAGAATTTGACCGCTGTCAACAGGATGGGGCCTCCGGATACCTTGAAGCTGTGAAAATGTGGGATTTAGAAACCATTGTTTCCCTCTAAAATTCACAAACAAGATAGAAAAACTTGTTACTGGTTTCGAAAAGTTATATCCGTGTAATATCTCCCGTTTGACGAAGTCGAACAGTCGAGACCTCGAACCAGCTCGTATCTGTGGCGCTTCAGAGGCTGGGTCATGTTGTTCGAAGCTGGCGTTTGGTCCACCAGGCGGACTTGGTACTGAAGTTCCATTCACGTTCTCTTTTGGCTTATAAAAAGCCGGGAGTTTGGCAGGAATTTTAAATCTTGAGAGGTTTTTGGAGACTTGACACTTTGTAATCGTTGGCTCGTCTGTGGGCTGTTAGAAGTCACAGTTGTTGTTATTAATTATAGCAGCTGATCGCTCTTCACGTCTTAATTACGCTGTAAACTACCGTCGTTTGAAGGTTGCAAACACCAATACTTTGTATATGTATTTTGTATCATAGTTCAGTCTTGTAGAATACATGACGACAAAACAAACATTATGTAATTTAATGCTACGGTATAGATATGACTGCGCAGTTTGAATGGAATGAATCCTACGGTTTCTAGACTCGCTTCTCACTTTCCATCAGTATTGTATCGTATGAAGAGTCCTCTTGTCCCTGTCACGTTTTTCTATATTTACGAATCGATCTTGCATTAATCCTTACAGTCCTTAATCCTAGTCAATTGATACGCAGTTAATCAAATATTCTTCCAACCTTTTGATTATACGTTGTAAATTATCCTGTTTAAAATCACCCTGTTCAAAAGAAGGGGAAAATATATTATCAAGCTTCCTGAATCAAGTAATTATAGGCGAAGATTTAAATTGTAAAAGTTTACTAGGTGAAAGTATAATTCAAAAACTGTTTCTATATGCGCCATCGTTTTTCATGGAGCTGTCGCTGCTAATCTCTGTTAAATTCCATATAAAATTTTAAAACATGTTTCCATTCTTGTAAATATAACAAGAGAAAAATATTTTGAAAGAGCTACACTTCCTCCACCTCTTCCAAGCTCCAGTCCTCTCGGTCCGCTCAAACGGTAGACTGTAGTACTGGATACGATCGGTAGATGGCGCGGAAATCATCTGAAACAAGCTGCAAGTCAATTTGGTCATCTCTCTAAATGTTCGCGTTCTCTTGTTATGGATCCGAACGGCACTAAAATGTTACAAAATTCTCATTTTGCTGTTTACTATCGTAAGCTTTTGTAAGCCCATTGTCCAGCATGATGACCCAGGATTAATTTCCTTCCTCTATACCTGCCTTTCAAGCTTGACTGACCACCACCAGTGGCGACCGCCGCCACAATCACAATATGGCCAGCCCACAATTAATTCAGAGAGGAGGCGAATCAAGGTGGGAATATATTTTTTGTTCCAGATAATGATCTGGTTCATATAGTCGAACTCTTTCAACCTGTATATATGTACAAAGAAAGAGCAAACTGGATTTCATCCCCACTGGAGCATAAAACTGTATGGATGGGCTTCGTTTGTCCATACAATTTCAACTTTACTACATACAGCTTAAACAGGTAGTTTGGACCAAGTTGAAGTGAATTGTGTTGTCAAAAGAACGTTCCGTTGGTCCCACCGCCATCGCCAACGAAACCCCTGCTTCTTCGCTTCCGGCCATATCATCAGCATAGTCGACTTGACTTGTGAACTGAGCTTTGAAAGCCGGTGGTTCATTTGAGAGACTTCTTCCGGATGTACTATACTCAAGCCTACTTTCACAGTTTCACACAAACTTTTGTCCAGGCCTGACCGCAAAATTGGCATGGTTTATATTTCATTACATCCAAACACGTTTTTGTGCATTTCAACCCTCATAAAATTTTCCCAAGGAGCAAACACACAATCCACTGGAAGGAAATTGGAACTTGGAGCGACCGGATGTGCGGCCAAGCCCTATTTTGCTCAAGATGAAGAGAGTTGGTTGAGTGAGTATCCAAAAAATAGTGTAGTAGCAGTAAGTAGTTGTAAATGGAGACTTTAACAACCATGTAATATCGAAAGCTAAAAGGCAATTGAGACACAGAAGAAGGCAGATGAGAGGGTGTCATTCATAGTGATGGTTCTTATGCAATAACAACAACATGTTCATTATTTCATCCCTTGGATCTTGAATCCTGATTCCAAGAATGCCAAGAGTATATAAACATACATATATATAAAAGTGGTTTCTGTTTTGTGTGTTTGGTCATGTGGTAGGGAAGAAGAATCGAGTGGGATTTCTATTGACAAAAGTTGGACCAACTTTTGCCTGACTCTTGATATATTCTCAGGAACTACGACGCTAGACGCGCGGGATGACCGGAGTGTCGAAAGTGGCCGAAGCTGAGTTCGGTTCGGGCCGAGCAGTTTATTCACTACTAGGGTTGCGGGCATTGGGCGCCTTTAATAATGGGAGAGATGTGGAGGGAAGAAAGTAGAAGAAGCAGAAAAAGAAGAGAAAGCTCCTGCTCTTTTAATACCAAAAATCCAACTGAAATCAGGCTTTTTACAGGTTAGGAATAAGGACTTTCTCCAGCATGTTTACGGTATATTAGCATCGTCCTAGACGAGCATGGCTCGAAACCATATGAGCAAGTAAGTAAGTAGCAACTGGAGTAGTAGCTTCCGTATGGACATTTTGCCGCGCTCTTTTCTCTGCGTTTTTCTTATAAGCACTTGGATACAAGATAGGGAAAAGGTTTGCATGGAATTTGGGCCCACTCATTGAACCAGACATGTCAGCCTTGAGCCTTTGGGGCCTTCAAGGGTCCCCGAGGGCCCTTGAAGAAGCTCTTCGAGGAGGGGTCATCATCCAAGGTACCTGGGGGCCGCAATTTTGGTGTACTTCGATGCCGTTTTTTGCAAATTTTCTAATTGATGTGATCATCAGAGATAGACTTAAAGTTCAAGTTTCTAACTATTCCCCATTCATATTCTTATGGTAAATCCAAATCCGCCACCATGTCCACCAAATCCAACGTTCCTTCGGTTACCAGGGGGGAAAAGGAAGGGAAGAGATGTCGTTTTTGCCATATCAAAGTATCGAAAACTGCCTTCTTTCTAGTTGAATCAAGCTGTATATACATACAATATCCATCCTGCATGCGCTCTTTCTGCCTCCCCACAGTTCACAGTTCACACTGGAACCAAAAGAAGCAGACACAGAGTGAACAGAACCGAGGCGTTTCGTTTCGATACATGCCGTCGTCGTGGTTCATTCATGATGATGGGAGCGAGAAGCTTGTTTGTGGTACTTGTGAATGTAAGAACGCTAGTGCCGCGCCGGTGGTGCCGAGAAGGTAGCGTTGGAGCCGCCGCCTTACGGCCTTCGCTATGGCGATTGTTCGTTCTGTAAGCTTTTCCTTCTCCCTCCTCTTCGTTCCCATGTCCGAAACTGACTGAATTCTGACTGACTGGAAGAGACTCAAAATTCGCTTAACCTGCTCGCCACAGCCAACAAGATCAGGGGATAAAGCACTTGTTGGGGGAAATGAGTTTGAAAATGTTGGGAAGGCTTCTTCGAAATACTCACGACGAGCTGGGATTATGGCAAACGGCTTTCCATCTTGAAAGTGTTTTACTTGAACAGCTTCTACTTTTGACATTAACTAAAATGTTTCCAGGCGCTCATCTCTGAACGTATATTCGCTGGAAAGATCTGATCGAGTGACTCACCACCAGCCATTCACTACAACAACAGTATATAACTTGCAAGTATTCTTTGACCAAAAGCTTGGTAACAGGCTATGTATATACTAACTAAGAGCGAAGGAAGCAACTCATTTAGCCGGCACCTTCTTCTTCTTCTTATTCCTTGGACATTACATCACTTGGGGAATCTTAACTTGGAACTGGGCCTCGGGCGCTTCAAAAGCCCACGAAATTATTTCGGGCGTCCTCCTCATCACAACTGGAGTCATAGGAGGCTTCCTTATAATTTTACCGTTCCTGAGTTTCCTTAAAGTCGTCCTTCACGTTTCAGTACGTAGGCAACGTTAATGTTTGTTCGAAATGAGGCGAAGTTAGCGCCCATAGTTTGGTACCACCAACAACCATTCACAAGAATCCCGGCGACGCGAGGCCCGAAATGGGAAGTTGCAATTGGAGATTTAATCAAAAAATAGAAGTATTAACATCGAGAGTATCTGACAATTTTTGCGGAAATTTACAGTTATTTTTGAAACGGCATTCAAGTATTGCATAATTATTGGAAGCATTCTGGGGCTGCTAGCTTTAGCATCTAAAGCAGGAAAAAAATCTAGCTTGCTTTCTCCAGCTGTTTCTATTGAAAATAGTAGAAATGGACCAAGTGACTCCTAAATCAGTGAGTTCTGTCGTCCACATTAAAATTGCAAACCTTGTGAAAAATTTAGAAGCTTCTCAAGGTTACGCGGCTACGCGCCATAATAGTAAAATAGTACACATAACGAGCTAGAATCATAGATCAGATGTTTATTCCATAAACTTGTATAAACTTTTAAGCCTGAAGTTGGTTGTTCCAACACTCCGTCCATGAACCCTGTGTTCTAGCTCCTAGCGCCTGGGATTTTCCCCTGCTTTAGCATTAGTGTAGATTTGTTAGATGATAGAAAATATATACTCCCGCCAATACCAAAAACCTTGAAACTTGTCCAATTTTTCTTTCAATAGCTCGCCGAGCGGGCATTAGAAGGATGAGTAGTGAGTGAGTGAGTGGGTCTACTAGAAGTTAGAAGGCGGGCATTTTCCCTCTCTCATTTTAGAAGAGAGAGGAGAGAAGAGACATAGACATTTTACGTTATGACAGACGGGAAGGTAAGAGTAGCAGATACTAGGAGCAAATAGGAGCAAACTTGTTTTCCCGGGTAACACAGCATTGACGGCGAAACGTATTAGATTCAGCCAGCCCGAGAGTCCAAGAGAGAGAGGGAAACAACAACGTGCTTCGTCCATGTACACAAACGGAATGGCCCCAAAAGCTGCCTTGTGACAAGCGCACTTGGATTCAATGCTGGAGGAGCTTCTAGAGCGCTAGAAGAGCGTTAGAAGAACGCTAGAAGAGAACCGTACTAGCGGATAGCGTGTGTGTGAGCGGAGTCGTGTATCGAGTGCATTATTCCCGAGGACGAGTCAATAACAAAACCAGTAGCGACAGCCTTAATTTCTATACAGCGCTAGGCTCTAGAATCGTAGAAGCTGCCTTGAAATCCGCTAGCTTTCTTCCCTTATTTCCAATTGAAAAACTTTGAATCTACAATCCATGTAACCCCCCCCCCTCCCCACACACATGCCTTTATGCAGTTGACACGTCAAGTCAGTCGACAAAGTTGGTGGCAATACTTGGCTTCTTCAAAGTCTCCATAAAGGAGTTTGTGTGTAAACAGAAGCCTTTGGAAACTTCATGTATTTCACTCGCAAATGCATCTCTTCTTCTGGAACTGACGGTTCAGAAGCTTGTTCAAATGTTTCCAAATTCATACAAGTTTCTTTGATCTTTTCTCCAACAAGTTGGTTTTGGCGGCTCCGCGTCGATTCCTGTAAATAACGAAGCGAAGGCAAGTCTTCGCAAGTACACACAACAAAAAGACGTCATTTTTCAAGGGACTCATCATTTGGAATCTTCATTCTGGAGCTTTCTTCGTAGCTATCGGAGCGTTAAGTGCGATTTGGAAATACTGCTGTAGCACCTCCGCTAAGACTTCAACTTCAGTCTTGCATTTTCAATTCAACACGCCATCATATCGATAAGCATGTGTTTGAGTATGTGATTTCATTCTGGCTCTCTCAAGATGGGGATGAATCGAACTTGAAGCACAAGCGAAGATCCATTCTGAGTTTCCTCGGCATTTCTCCTACGAGCTACACATATACAAACAGGTTGTATGTCCGTCCGTAGAGCTAAAGCCTTGGCGAAGCATAGCCAAAACCCTTTGGAGGTATAGAGAGAGGTTGGAGCGTATGCACATTCGCGCTGGGGCCATTGTAGTAAACGTATGTAGTATATTTGGGCCACCAGAGGCCTCTGGGCTTTGAAATGTATAAAGGCAAGTTATATCATCGTGGATGGAATGGGTTGACTACATAGTCCATTACATTGACGGTGGGTCTGTGTTGGTCGGAATGCGCATAGTTGGTTGCTTGTTGTTGGTTGTTCGAGGGGAGAATCCAAAGCGAGTCTCGATTCTTCTGGGGTTGCCTTCCCCTGCTCAAGTCGATGGGCTTTCATTCTCATGGTAGAGACGAGCCGTCGAGGAGAGAAGTATTTCTGAGAAGAAACATGTGAGAGAAATAATAGTGGAGAAAGCCTTTTTACTACGACCGAGAGGTTCCTTTTACTACATTGTTTACTATACGGAGCCAAGAGCGAGGAAGAGCGCCGTAGGAACTGTGGAACGTCGGAGGCCTTTCTGAAGTACTCGAAGGACAAGTGGATGGTATTCGAAAAATCGATTGTGGAGTAAGTGTCAGAGTGTGAGAGTGTGACTTGGTGACCTCTGACCAGGACAAGTTTAGTGTGGTGTGAGTGAGTGTACTTTGAAGAAGTTATCCAAGTGGTTTCGTTCAACAGTTTCGAGGTAAGCGCCAAGAAGTTTTGAAATCGGGGGTCAGGTAGCTAGTGACATTTGCCGAGCTTACACGATAGCAGTTTGAAAGATTCATTAATGGATGCGGTTCTCGGAATAGTTGATCAAGTTGTTGGCGTTGGCGAGCTCGGAACTTGGCTGTCGTCTCTGGATATATAATTACAGAAGCTATGTAGTTGTGGTGATTAGTGATTATGAAGGAATAAGTATTATCAATTTGGCGGTATCTTTAAATGAATTAGCGCCAGAGTTAACTTGAGGTAATTACTCAGGAGTCTGCCGGAAGTTGCGAGCTTCACCGAAGTGTGATCGGGAACGTGCTTTGAAAAGTAATGGCAATTAGGTGGACTAATGAGTGAAATTGGTAATAATGCGCCTTAGTTGTTTGATACACACCTTTGAGTTGGCTGGTGGAAGGAACCATTGAAGTTTTGTGGTTGTTGAAGTGTGTTGTTGTTGGGACCTGATTTGTGGTAGTGTGTATAATGAGTAGATGGTCCATGTAATCCAAAGGCAACATTTAAGTAGTATGTATACGTAAAACGTAGTAAGACGGGCGAAAAGCACGAGATGATTCTATGTGAGGGACGAGATGAGAGGAGTAGTAATGTTATGCTGCTAGGAGAGAGACGGAGATGATGTGGGAGAAATTCCTGGTATCCGGGAGAAGACGAAGAGCATAAGAAGAACCTGTGCCTGTATGCATTATGCTGCAGCCATCAGCCAGTGTGCTCGCCTCCCATGATTCCTCCCTAAAATGCCCATTGTCAACCACCATGCATTATGTATGTAGATCAAACGGTGTGTGAATGGACATGGACCTTGGTTCTGGTTACTACACACTATTAATACTGTTTACTATTTGGGAATAAATCCGGTGGGGAGTAACCTTATAAAGTACGTAGTAAACCCAAATATTTCATGGGGTCTGGCCCATGGTACAGTTTACTATCCCTTTTCGGAAGGTAGGGAACTGGATGAAAAGGGAAGGTATGCCGAAGGACCTTGATACCGACTGGAGGGTTACCTGTCGAGGAGGGTCTTGCAAGTTCAATTAGGAACAGGTTGCATTGTTATTGTGGTATCTGTCCTTCCTTTGGTCTACTCTTGGACGAAGGCAGGTGGGAAAGACTGGGGAATCAGGATGGAATTCCTCAGTTTGCTCTCATGGATAGATGTGCTTGAATTAAGTAACTTGCGATTCGAACTTGCAATTTCGAGACAAGGAACTAAGTTGATACTGAGTAGCTTGACAATAAAGACTCGAATCGATCCCACTTTCAAAAAGGACGAACTACGTACAGTAGCTTTGGCCAATGTCCAGGTTATAAAACGCTCCAGTAGCACGGTATGAATGACAATAAGCACTCTATCATGCACAAAAGACTGGCTGGCTACTTTTATGACAGCTAAACACAAGGGCTGAAATCGAATTTAGTTATTATTGCCCCTTGCTGGAAGCGTGACACGATATGCACATTTCGTGTGTATTAATCATAATACCTTTTTACCTAAAATGCGTGAGTGACTGTTAAGCTTATTTCGAACACTTATTGCTGGAGTCTCTCTCTCTCAGTCAGAATGCCTAAACGTTGCTGCGTTATTATTAAAAACGTCACATGGTATCAGTAGATAAGGTACGCGTTGACATGAACATGCTATTCGACAAGCACTATGCACCTACCCGCCAGCTGCTAATCAAAGAGCAAGGAAGAAAATGAGTTACCGAATTAGGATTCATTCGAAGTTTGGAAAAGTACATGAGAAATTATCTGCCTATCTCATTGAGTAGACGAGGAGATGGTGATTAATATATGCTACTTTTAGAAACTGATTGAATGGTGGTTGACGACTCGGTTAGTTCGGTTGAGTAATTATGTGTTCCCAAAGGTTTCCCGCGGAAACCGAACATGCAGTACATATCGGAATAGGTGTTGGTTGATTGAAGCAAGCCAGAGGCTAGACACATGTCAGGGATTCCCTAAATAGCATGTAACATTGGATGATAGGATTGGATGGCGTGAACAACTTATATTGGAAGGTGTTTAGCTTAATTATATGGGGAGATTGAGGGGTGAAAAAAGAAGACGGACATTAATTTTAAATGTCACGTTTCACTGTCTGAAGACTACAAAGTTCAAAAGCGTAGGGCAAGTTTGTAGCAAAACTGTTTCTAGTTTTTTGGCTACTTTGTACTTTACGTGAATAGACTTTAATTTACCCAAACGACGGTCTTCGTGATCATGGAGAAGCCGTAATAAACTTAACAAGATTAACGGAGGCAAGGATTAGCACCAACACCTTGTGCTCTTGTTGATTTGAACGAGTGTGAAGCTTGACGCATCACGTTAATTGTGTAATTTAAAGGGGATAATCTGTGTTCAGAATGACGTGAGCAGGAATTGAATTATTTTGAAGCTATGAGCTAAACAAATACAAAATACCCATCAAGTATTAAGGAAGGAGGAGGGACAAAAGCCATCGAGTTCAAGGGAGGTAACCCGTTAATGTGTTGAGGGTTAAGTTTCAATGGGTTGAAGGGAGCGCGCGGATTACGAAACTGAAATTGATTTACTCCACCAGTCGGGCTGTTTGTGTGTTGACAGTTTTGGTTAATTGACATTGTGCCGCTGTAGGATTCTTTGATTTGACATTTTTTGTATCATTCCTAGTCAGAAATGTTGGATGTTTTAGATTGTGACATATTTGTGAAATCAAAAACGTACGAGAATTAATCATCCAAATAATGTATGTATCATTACGAATTAATCAACTTGGAAGTTATCTCCTGCTTATCGCAGTATCGCAGGCTAATTTGAACCGAAAACCGGGCTGTGGCTTGTAGGTCGATAGACTCATGTGCAAATGTAAGTAGATTGAATCCCACTACCGGTCAATATTCAGTATAAACAAGATTGTTTTCATTTCGCTCCCATCATGTGCATAGGCAAGGCGTTAGATTATTAGACAGAACGTTCTAGACGAAGAATCGAGTCGAACCAAATGGCGAATATATAGGCGGAAGGGGACGAGAGACTGGCTGCAAACTGTGGGATTGAATATGGAATCTACTACTACGACCAACCGATGGTATCAAGACTGAGGACGAATGACGAGGGGCTATTCGTAATCTATAAAATATCACAATATCAGCTTATGAAATGGATATTCAGCAGATCCCAAGTTTTATTATCGCTTCGTGTCTCTATGTTTTTGCAGGGCTGAGCGAGAAAGTACTTGCTACAACAGTTACTATGCTGTCGGTCGGTCGGTCTTGACTTTCCTGTTCCCATGCAAAAAGATAGAGCCGTCAGCAAAAGTTGTAGTAGTAATAGTAGTAGCGCTTGCCAATCGCTAGTAGCGTTTTGCTGCTGTAATACAGTCTCCTCGTTTCTTGGACGACCTTGATTTCACAAAGCTTTAGCTCAGTAAGCAAAGTTGGATTGGCGAATGTGATGCATAAATGCATTGCGAATGTGTTGCTCAGTCAGTTGCCAATATGTGTTGATACCACCACATGCGTTGATCGCTACCAGTAGAAGCGAGGCAGTTGGGATAGCGTTAGGAAAGGGTTTGTTTGAGCTAGTATTATTTGCTCTAGCTGACTCACGTACGTCGATTTTTACCGACGCCGCCGACAAGTCAAGTCAGTCAAAGTCGAGTAGGTAGACAGTGTGGAGTTTGGCGACGAGCCGACCGAATTCAATGTACTAGTAAGAGGCTTCAACAAAGGATTCTTGTTTGACGTTTGCTGCTCAACCAAAGTTTATTGAGTGTACAAAGCGAATATGAATGCGAAAAGGAATATGTGCTTTTTACACTCAAGGAATATGTATGCCAAATACTAATATTAAGCTACTCACAGGCTAGATTCAGGTACTTTTGATGACTAAAAGGTGGATGAGTCACTTCGAAACGATCGTTACTACTTAGTTGAGGAATCGTTTATACGAGCGGAGCTAGTAGTGAAACTAGTCAAGTTTTCTTGATTAGACATGACGTTTAATGAATTTTGTTTCTTCTTGTTCCGCAGGCTACAACAAGAGACCAATTTGATCACCTGATGTGATGCTATAAGGCGATAAACGTCAACAAGATGCTGTAACCAGGTACGTTTCTCAGTATCATACGATACGATACTTTTAATTCGACGATGACGGAAAGCGCAAGTGCATAATATTAATAGTAAAAGGAATGGTGGCAATGTTGAATTTTTAGACAGAAGGTCAAGACTAGAAAAACAGGATGGATGCTTTTTCTTCTACAAGTTCAGCTGTACTGTGAGAGAATATACGTGTGGAATTTTAATGGACTGTGGGTTGCATCATGAAAAGGAGCGAGCGATAGTAAATTTTTTGCAAGCCGTCAACTTCATTCATAGCCAAGCGGAGTAGGAGCAGAAGAAGACAATAATAATAATATGTGTAAACTGCTGGTTCAGAAACATGATTATGGAGTGTGGAGCGTGTGCGGATGGAATATCCAATTGCCTTTATGGAAGCAAGAGTCACCTTCGCCGTCCACGACTATACCCGTGACGGTAAATTAGTGGCGTTGTAAACTAAAAACAACTCGAGATTACCCTCAAGACAGTATCAGCTAGAATTTACTACAAGGTTATGGCAAAAATTTGCACTTTTTCCACGAATAAGCTGTAGTTGCTCAGAATATAAAATGTGGGTTGTTGAATACCTATAAGCTAACACATGCGGTAACAGTTTCTAGGAAAATTGAAATAGAGTGTAATCTATAATCTATCCTTGGTTTAGTTCCAGCTCTCCTTCAAGAACAACACCCTGTTGACGTAAAGCCCATCTGATAGATCCAGTGTAGTGTTCCAAGTATACAAAGAATATTGAGGTTCCAAGAAGAAGCTCGATTCAAGTTGACGTAGAACATCAAGTCCAGTAGCCCAAATGGTTGCAAATATGATTTAATATATATTTTTGGCTTCTGTCAGACCCGAAATGTACATTGTTTATTATGATGTTTCAGAGACTATTGAGACTTGTATTCCTCGGTCGGCTGGCAATTTCGGGTGGAGCTGAGAGAAGTAATATTTGATCGTGAGAAGAAATTACCGTGGCAGTGTGTGTAGATCAAGTCGTTTTGGTTGGGTCGTGATGTAGTAACGTCGGCGGTGATGGCGGCAGGAGTGGCTACTTTTTACATGGGCATCATCAGAACCACAAAGCGTGTAGGCTTCGAGATGGTTGTTTGGTATAGTAAATACCCGAAGCTGTGTTCCACGTTCCTGGTATGGGAAACACATGTTGTTGGATGGTCGTCGTATGTTGCCGAGTGTGTTTATGCAGTGGAATACAAGATTATCATAAGTAATTACATTCGGAGGTGATATGGAACGAGAGCGTACACAGGGAAAAGTATGACGTTAGTTGGAAAAGTTACCAAGTCCAACTTTGGCACTTTTGAGACTGTACTTCCGTTGCTGTTGGGCGCTTGGGAGGCTCTGCTGGAGCCAATTTTTTCATCCAGCCCCAGACGATAAACGGCGGGACGAGATCAGGATGTTAATGACGCAATACAAGCTCATCTTGATCGATCGAATTTAAATAAAGCGGTCAATTAGGGTATGTGATGTAGGAAATGTGCACGAGCCAGGGAGCCAGGAGCGCTCCAGCGCTTTCAGACATGGAGTCGAGGAGAGGTTGGCAATTTACTGGAGATTGCTGTGAATAAGTAATGAGGAAATAAGAAGAAGAGTTGAGTATTAGCTTTCAGAATGGAAAACAGAGGCGTGGAATCATGGTGGTGGTGGTGGAGTACATGTATATTTTTATGTGGATTCGATGGTCATTAAGAAGGTTGGTGGTGGTTGTTAAGTCAAAAGTTTTGAAGTTGGCTCAAGTCCAAACCAGTCCTGTAATGAATCGCAAGGAGCAAATTGAAACGCCTACTCTTTTATGGACAAACAACAACAGCAACAAGCTTCAACAACAGTACGACTTGTGACCGTATAGCTTTTCGGTTCCATGGCAATTATAACTTGTCTTTATAAGTCGATAATTCTTCTTCAAAGTTGTTCTCAAAGGTCTTTGGAAACTTGTAGTACTTTTGATATCTCGGCCAAAGGTGTGTGTGTGTCTATCCTCTGTGTAAGTTATGTGTGAAGCGACGGAGGTGTTGCAAGATTGTCTATTCTCAAGTCACTCTCAAGACTGAATTTATAATCAGGTGTAAATGGGCAAAGATGCAATTGGAGATTCGTACAGGTCCGGGCACGATTTCAAAGACTTTATGGGCTATGAAGTAATCTGTCAGTGATCGACTTTGGGAATGAATAGGTGGTTGGTGGTAAGGAAGCGTGAAAAGAGCTTTGGCCAGACCGGTCAGCCGACGACGACGACTCTTGAAGCCAAGTTGAAGTCTTGCAAGACAGCTTCAACATACAATGGATCCAGTTGGCAGGTTTGTTATATCCTAAAAGATTGAACCATGTCTCTTGTTTGATACCGATTTCTCATGTGTTTTCTGTTGTTCTATTGCAGGTTGAGAAGCTAGGAGACAGAAAGCAGGCAAAGTCATCAAGATGATAATGTTAGTCCGGCCGCCGAGAACATGTGGAGAAACATGAAGAATTAACGTCACGTGATGAGGATTCTGATAAAGTTGTTATACATTCAAGTTGATTCTGTCGCCGTAGTTTTTAAGTTGGTTGATCCAAGTTGGGGGGACGTCACAGTATATGAATTCAGAGCGAGATTCAGGCAGCCGCCGCCGCCATCAAAATGGTTGTCACGACAGGAGGATGGGAAAAATCATGTGTAATTGCAATTTTGCCATTTCCCAAGCCCTACATGTATGATGCGTGATTTACATGCAAGGAGCTAAATTCAACAGAGAGGTTAATTGAATATCTCGCCAGGGATTTTGACTCTAATTTTCAGTGTTCAGTCACTCAGTTCCCTTACACGTGTCCAAAGGTTGTAAACTGCAAATTTTTACGTCGTAGTATATACATGTACGGTTGCCGTTGTACCCTTGCGGAACCGGACACACAGATCGGTAAACTCTGTATACCTTTTATATAGTTACAGGCCAGGCATGGGGAGTTTTGAAAGGCTCTCTGAAGCAAATGTACATGATTGTGTATTAAGTAATGTTTATAATGTTGTTAAATAGAGCAGTCAGGGTAGTAAGTAGTCGTAGTCTGTGTATATCTTGTCAGCAGTTAGTTTTGTGAGACAGCGACATTTGTATTTAGTTGCTACGCCGGCGAACGGAAGTTGGGTCCTGTGAGGTGATGTGAATCACCTGTGTGTATGTGTGTAGATGTGTAAAAGTTGCAATTGGTTTATGGCTTTGCATTCCAAAGTGCAATTATTACGTGTATAGCAAATAGTGTGTCTTCTCTCCCATGTCTGGATCATAGGGAGCCGTCAATGATGTAAAGTAAATGTTGTAAACATGGGTAGAGTACATACACACACACACACATACACACACCTGAACTTCTTCTCATTAGCAAGCTACACAGGTGAGGTGAGGTGAGAAGAGATGAGGAGGGAAGAGTTATGTCATTGTGTAGGGAAGCCGGTGTGAGGCATTGTAGTAAATGGCAAATGGAGAGCTCACCTGTGTGGTGGTGAGCAAGTTGCTCACACACAAAAGGGTTGCTCAGGTACGTAGTAGTAGTAGTAAATGATATGGAAGAGAAGAGTTTTTCTGCTGTATGTTTCCCGAGTGTTCCAGTAAAAAGGAATAGGAAAGAGTTGGTTTCCCACCTTTGATAACGCAGGGAGAGAGTAGGCGAGTAGTTCGAAGATCAAGTTCGTTTGTATGTAAGTAGTAGCTTCCATAGGCTTCGTTGGTGGAGCTTAAATTTGGAACACACGTGCTGGCGGAGATGTATATAATTTTTGGCAAAAATCGATAATTTTTGCAAGGGATGCATCGACAAAACTTGAGAATCTGGAGTTACTTTTGTATGTGTTTCATGTCTCTTGTTCTTGGACCTTACAGAAACAATGAAATTGTAATCATATATTAATGGTTCTTGTACTGTGGGAAGGCGACAGGTAGGCAGTGCAGAAACGAGAGTAAATTATCGAGGTGGAATGTGGCCGGGATGAGTTGTTGTTATTTCCATCTCTTCTCCAGAGGTCCGAGGCTGGATAAATGGGCGATGAGATTTATCGAGGTTTACGGCCATGATGAGAAGCTCTGGCTCATTCACAAACAATGTTGAAGATGGAGTGCAAGTAAGTGCTCAGTAAAGCATAATATTGAAGCTTATGACCAGCTCACAAGCTTGAACTATCAGGAAAGTAAATGGCTAATTTAATGTTTCTCGTATCTTCTTCTTCTTTGTATATAGTTTCTTATGGAGCTCCATGTTTTTTGTGTGGATGGGGACGAGGAATTTGAGATGTTGAGATGATTATGGCGGCGAGGATTGCATCGTTGGTTGTGGATTGTTGTTGCGTAACGCGGAATCTGAGTCAGGTAGAGTTCAGAGATTGTGAACTTCAAGAGACAATGGTACAATAATATATAATACAAGACGGAGGGTGGAGTTTTGTGAGTTTCTTTTTTGCTATTTTAGCGATGCAGTTTAGGACAAGCTTGACTAAAAGTGGATGATGAATGGGGTCTTGTTAGCCTGGAAGCTAATTGATTTACAATCCATCTTGTTTTTCCACCAAGGGTTTTAGCAGTACTTTTCAAGACTGAATTCGACCAAGTTATCTGGAGTTATACTGCTCCTTGTGAGCCAGTTGAATATATAAACGTGTGCGTAATTAATGTTCTTTGGAAGCGCTGAAGGTGAGACCTGAGGTGAAAGATGGGATTTGTGGGGTTGCGGGAGACGCTGCGCTCCTGTTGTCATAAGCAACAAGTCCACCAAGAATTGCTGGCATTTAATGTTGTAAAGGCCGATTGGAGGAGGATGGGCGAGGCTGGGGAGATTTGTGGTTCCTGGGATGAATAGGACTGGCTGCATTTTTAATGCAGCAGCATAGAGGTAACAATCTTTTTTGTCACTGGTGAATTATTGTGCTGTGGGATGAAGAAGAAGAAGATTCATAAAGTTGACTTTTCTTCAGCTTGTTATTAGGGACAAAACAACTTGTTAGCAAAGCGAGAATTATGCTTGGGGCGCACGAGCTCAGCTCTCATCAAAACTGGTTGGGAATTATATATGTTGGGGTTGGCTGGCAGGCCGTGAGTTTGGAGTATGACAGTGGTAATGGACCGGAAGTTGGTGAATTTGGAAAAACTTTTTGCGAAATCTCAATCTGACGGGAGTAGTAGTAATAGTAGTAGCTGTGTTTCAGCTTTTGATGGGAGATAGACTTGGGTGTGTGAACTTGGGCCATTTTAGCATCCTGTTTCAGCTTCAGAAGCACTGTTTAAATTATATATACAGGGGAAGAACTTTTGAATGGCGTTGGGGATGACGTCAGACAGGGTTGTAATAATAATTTACAATGGACGTAAAAGACGAGAGAGCGTTTTGTCGAATAAATATGGTTGATTAAATTGGGGAGACATTAGAATGGAGGATGTGTGAGGGGGGGGTGACTTAAATAATAATGTACTTTAAAAGGTGTGTAGTTTGAACGAGACGGTCTTATTACGAACTTCGAGGGATAAATACGGAGAAGAAGAATGATATTTGACTTAAGGGGAAAAGTACCAGGTATGTATTGTGTTACTGATACGAGTGTGGAATATCGAAGGTTTGTGGGCTTCGGAGGTACTTGTATAAGAGAAGTTTTGTAGGGGTTGAAATGCTGGTTTTTGTGGAGATTTTGATGGTGACGGACATTGTGTGGAGCTGGGAAGGAAGAAAGGATCGTTACCGAAGTACCAAAGGGAAAAGGCGAAAAAAAGACATAAGTTTACCTGCCTGCAAAACTTGTGAAGCTCCAAGTCATCAAGTCAAGGAGGGTGCTAATTCGCTCGCTTTTGGAAGTCTTGGTGGAATGGAAGTGACCGGAGGCGACGGGGGTTGTAATGGCTGGCGCTGGTATTATTTTTTCCACAGCGATTTGTATGTATTATAGCGAAGAAATGGGCTCCACGAAGTACTTGCGAAGTTGAGTTGGGAAGCCGGACTTGGTCGCAGAGGTACCTGAAGAAACGTTGCATCAAAAGTACGAATCTGAAGAAGATGTGAGATGAATATTTATGGTGTTGATTAATTGGAAGTGAGTCATTGGTAGATGTATTTGTGAAGATGCGGGTAGGAGACTTGGAGACTGAAACGCTGGTAATTTTTAATGTAATTGCAAAAGCTTGGATTCTGAGAAACCGGCGGAGGAGCGGCGGAGATTGATTTACCATATACATAGTTTCTTCGAAGTGGTTACGTAGTCGATGCATTGTTTGACTGAGAGTTTGGGTATAATTTAGCGAGAGGAAATTTTATGACTGCGAATTTAGGAAACTGGCGGAGGGGCGGGTGCGATACGCTGGCACGAGATTTGTGTGTATTTTGTATTTGATCCTTGACGAATTAGCGAGGTCGTAATGTAAACAGATGGACTGCAATGGTGGAATTGATTTCTGGACGTCGTCTCCATGGTGTAATTGCTATCATTTTGTAATGGTGTAATTGCATTGAGATTGTGGGATTTGTTGAATATAATGTTCAAGGTCCGCGGCGAGCCAACTTTTGAGTGAATGAGAGGTCCAAGTTATGATGGTATCAAATGTTAATCCGCTTTGCGTTGAGCAGATGCGGACTTGATGGACATGAAATTGAATTGCTTTGAGTCGTTGTCGTTTACAAGAGAAGAAATACTGTGAAACTGTGAATCTCTTTTTCTATGTCTCGCTCGTAAAAATAATTTGGTTGAGTTCATAAAAACCCATTGTCATTACTGCAGGTTAAGTTTGAAGTTTATCGAGGTTCGAGGGGAACTGCTGAAATGACTGAAATTCGTGGTTGTTATGGTACAACAAAGTAAAGCTTTGTATGTATTCTTGAGTGGCTTTCTGAAGTACTGAGAGTCAAAAAAATACATGTATATATTTGCTAGTGATTCTGGAAGATCCGGAACCAAACATGAGGTCCAACTCAAAAAATACAAACGAAATACAGCTAATATTCAGTTTGTTTATATGTACAGAATCATCTGGACGCTGCTGTCAGAGTACATTTTGAATCTGTAGGTCAACAAAACAGTTGTTTTGTAATGATGATCGGATGGGTTGGGTGAATCACATGCATTTTGCTGATCTGTATATAATCATGCGTTACGCTCTTCCGTCACCAGTCAGAATATTGAAAGTATATAATAATGGGCTATTGATTATAATCGATGAATCCAGACTCTAATTCCAATACTTTTTATATTTACAGCTCAAGACGAAGGACTGTATAATTGTCAGCAAAAATCATCCTGTTGTGTCATCATTGTGTGATCATTGACGCAGAATCGTAACAGTTGGACTAACTGAGAATGCGGATGTGTAGTGGAGCAAGTGGTAGTTGTTACAAGCGGAGATAAGTTGTCGCCGACAGTTTGACCAGAGGAGTCTGTCATCAACTTGATTACATGGGACGACGGAGGACTGCGGATTCTGCAAATAATTCTGGTGAGTTTCGGAGAAACGAACTGAAAGAAATTGACCGTTTCCAAAAAGCGCTAATACATACCCAAGGGTTTATTGATGAAGAAATGAAGCACCACGACGAGAAGACTTTGCGGGGAATTCAGAGTCATTATAATAAGAAATCGGAGCCCATTAACTTGGAAGAAACATTGAAAGGCTCTCACTTATATACCAAAGAAGACCTTTTTAATAGCCCTAGCTTTTTTAGACTACGAGACAAACTTTATGATAATAGGCCTGGAGAGGTAAAACATGGGTAAAGTTGACACTTTTGGAGTTTCCGGAATGCTTGTACTTTGTTCTAAATGCTATGGCAGAAAGTTAAAGTTTGTGTAGTTTTGTAGAAGACTCTTGAGGAAGTAGAGACAGGGAAAAATGCGGGAAATTATTTAAGACATGAGAATAATGTTTTCTTTCTCTCTCAGTAGATTTGTAGGGTCTTTTTGCTGGTTAGGTCTATAATGTATAATAAGGTGTGAACGGAAATAGGAGTGCCGTTGCCGTCTTTTAGTTACTTTTAGTATATATATGAAGTGCTCCTTTAGCAAACCAAATATGGACTCGAGCTGATAACCGAAGACGGGTACTAATCGAGACGTTGTGAATGTAATGATGGCTGGCGGCGGGAGCCTGAAGTCGTTTGTTGATGTGTGTAAAATGTCACTTGGTCATGTTGAGGATTTTTAGGGGAACGAGTAATGATAATGGCGAATGCCGACGACCAAAAGTGTGATTTCTAAAAGATTCAAGTTCTTGTCACAATCTGGAAGTTTGGGACTCGACTCGTGTCATAATCATTAGAAGCAAGTGCGAGCGAGCTCTGTAGCACTTGCGAAGAATGTGGAAAAAGTGTTTAGGAAACGTGAAAAATGGCAATTGGAGATCAAGCTGTGAAAAAAGTAGATTTTGTTTGTTATAATGTTGTTGTTAAAGTGTTGAGGGAAGCGACGCTGTACGAGGTTCGGAGTGTCGGAGACAAAAAATCCGGCAGAGACCGGAAGATGAGATGGGGTTAATTCGAACATGGTTTATTATAGCGTGATGTGAACAGAAGAAGAAGGAGTACTTTTTTGTTGGGGATTTATGAGAAATGATAATTTGTGTGTTGTTATTTATTTGTAACTTTTCTCCTCGGTGGTGGCATCATGGATGGAAATGAATTTAAGACTTTTCTTTGATCTCACTCTATCTAAAAGGACGTGCATTAATATTTTTTCTTGTTCTCTCACAGGTCGAGATGCTGATTCGGAAAGCACGCGAAGCCGGAAGTCTCGAGGCGGGGTGACGGCGTCAAGAGGCAACAGCGGGATCGCCGCCAAGCGAAGCGCTTCTTCGAACATTGTCAACAGCAGCAGCGCCGCCGGTGGTCGAAACAAGAAAAGCCCTCTGGACAAAGAACAAACGCTTATTAATGGCGGTGGTGGTGGGAGTCTCTCGTCATCTTCAAGCCCGGTGTCATCTTCGAGTAATGGCGGCGACGCCGCTGAAGTCGTCAGTGGTACCACAGCGGCCAACATCAACAATAACAACAAGCCTCTTTTTGTGAACGGGAAAAATGGAAACAGTGATGATAAATTGTTAAGCCAGGTTCGATGCTGTTGCATACGTTATGTACTTTTTTTCGAAAGACAGTTCAACCATTTCGGCCGGTATCGGTTTAGCTGATTAGGCTGAGACTTGCTATAAGTATTTTTGTATTTTTGCGGAATATAGATAGTAACCAGATGTTGTGGCGGTCGTAAAAGAATTGTATCGAACGTAATTACTCGCGTCTTTAGCTTCGTTTCAGTTAAGTTGTTGTGACAAGTTGGTGGTTTCGAAGGGGGTTTCAACAAGGGTGCTGCTGGTTATCAGTAAAAATATTCTAGGAGCGGATGAGTAATGGGAATTTAGGATGTAAGGTGAACGGTTTGGTTCTAGTCTGGAGTTGACAGGGCGGTTTGTACTGTGTATTCGCGGTTAGAAAAAGTGTATTGAAATATTTTGAAATTCCACTGTCTCCTTGGAACCTCCCGATTCTTTGGGGAATTTGGTTTTTTTTGTGTGTGTCGTCTCCCCTGTCTGTAGAATCGGTGGGGAGGGGGAAAGATTGAGAAATTCGGTATGTGTTTGTCGTTTAACAAGTCGAGGTGTCGTCGTCTCGTTGCGAGACTCTTGAAAAACACTTGTGTGTTTTGGGGTTCTAATGTTATTATTTTTAGAAGCGGGTGTCAGAGGGCACGGCGGGAAGAGATGATAATAATTTCAATTGCTGCCATTGTTTATTATTTGGTGGGACGACTTTTACCTCGACGATTTTTTGCCGTCTTGTTCGCAAGAGAGAACATTGAAGAATTTTAATGCCATGGGCGGAAATGAGGATGAAGAAATTATGGGGGAATTCGCCAGGAAGGAAACAACGAGTTTGGAAGGTAGTAAAAACCATGGTGGAAAGCATACCAGGTGGCGGTTGTCGTAAATGATTAATTTTGTGTATATCTGATTTTAGTTGAATGAGAGGATCGTGTGCCATGCTCAAGTCGTAATGAAGATGACAGCAAAAGTGCTTTGACGTAATCCAGAGATTCAAGTCCCAATCCTTCCAATTCAACTTCCCGTCGAAGACTACCAAAAGAAGAAGGGCGTGTGCCATAGAGAACATGGCAACTCATGGTTTCCCCATGTATCCAAAAAGGCCATAAAATCAAAGAATTATAGATCACGGAAATGCTTTCAAGATTACACAGTAATACAGACTAATATACCGAGCAAAGTTTTTGGAGAAGAAGAAGCAATAATGACTGAACGAGTTGATGTTCCAAAAGACTTCTTTTTAGTCAGTTAGTCATCTGTGAGCCTTTCTTACGTCAATTAGGATCGAGTTTATATATTTTTTACGGCTTTCCACCGACATGATTTGTTGTAGTAGTAGAAGAACAAGTTAGACTCTGTATTTTGCTGCTGGGTAGTATTGCCACTTCTGTAGGGATTTGCTGACACTTTGGTATTGTAGGTCAAGTATGTAAAAGCTTTGGAGCTTAGACGAGGAGGGGTAGTGATAAGCCATTTCTCGGCTTGTCGACGACGGGGTTATCGGTGGTGAAGTGATAAGGGCGTAAGTTATAAAGTAAGTAAAACGAGCCATATACGAATACTTTTGGTGGTGTAATATGGCACGAGCTGGTATCTTTTAATGTGATTCTTGTTCAATGTTATAGAGTTTGAGGAAGAGACTGTTTGAAGACGAAGGTACGCGAATCTGGGGTCGGTGGCGGCGATAAAGAGCAAGACGAAGAAAGCTACAGGAACAAGTGAAAGATAACAAGAAACTCGAGACTAGATGCAACTTTATTTACTGCCAGTGCATCAACGAGAGTGTAGAGATAATGGTGGAAGAAAAAGAAGTCAATTTGCAAGTGGATTCTTGAAGATCTTGTGGAAAAAGTCGTGTTGGAATTCAGTACTTGGTCGCTACTGCAGTTGTTAATGGGAAAAATGTAAAGTGACGAAATGAGTCACTAGAAATAAAGAAACTGTAGGCTAAATGGTCATGTTAAATGGCTGAATCGGGCTGAAGTTGCTGTGGAAATTTATGTATTGCTGGGGGATTTATGATGCTGAACGGAACTATGAAACTGATGTAATTACGAAAAAATGGTGATGAGGAGATGGAGTGTAAATGGTGCTGTTGACATATGGACCTTGCTTTGAGGTCCTGAAGGCCTTTGAAATACGCTGTAGCTTAAGATCCTAATTGTAGTATAGTAAAGTCTAGATGGTAAATAGTTTTTCGTGTTATAGAGCCTTCGGAAACAGGTTCGAGCAGCAGGTCATTCTGTTCAATGTTAAGCTGCTTTTAGCGAGTTTGTACAGTGGGCTCTCGGGAGCTAATGTCGTTGAAGGTTGTAATAGTAAAGCAGGAGTCTGAACGCTGACTTGTGACACACTGTTCGTAAGCGTTGAGCTGCTGCTATCAGTTTTGTTAATGACTGTGTAGTTGATATTGGTGAATGGTGATTGAGGAATGTGTTGTGAGTTGTGTCAAGTGAGAAGCTCGTGATGATAATAACGGCATATGAATACGTTACGTCCGCCCGTATTATAAGTTCATTGAGAGAGGCGACAATAGTTTGTGTATAGTAAAATACATAATGTGGTTGTAATACTAGTAATGGCAGTTGTGTGTACACAAATGTTGAAAAGTGAGACACACAAGTTGTAAAAGTTGTGCTGGAAGCGACATTGGAGGCTTGTAAGTTTTGTAGTAAAGTAATGTAGTATTTGCTGGTAGTATAGTAATCGGCTGTTGTGAGCCCCTTTGTGGGTCTGGAGTTGTTTGCGTAGCAGCAGCGTTTTGTGCTCAGGTTAAATAGAAGCGTTGTCGGCTGACACTTGCAAGTTAGTGACAGAGAGAGAGGAGAAAAATATTGGCAAGCGTTCTCGTGTTCCGTCTGCTATTATTAGTGGAGATGACATAGGATCAAAAGTGTGTAGTAGTGATCTGGCAGTGGAGGGCGATAGATATAGGCTGTGGAATAGAAGTTGATTTAGAAGTAGTGGCGAAAGTTTGTAAGTACATCAAGACTGATGGGGGTACGAAATGGTTGACTGGCTTAAGAAGATAATTGTTTGAAGAAATGCTATACAAAACAGTGTGATAATTTCTAACTTATGGTTTTGCAGGACAAGGACGGAGGTTCAGTGACGGACTCAATGAGGCGACTACCGAAGAAGCGGAAATTTGATCTCTCGGACTTTACCGATGAGGGTGAGCCGAAGGCGACGACGACGACTTCAGCGACACCTTCACTGTCATCAAGTTCGACAGTTGTTGTGAGATCTAATCATGGTTTGGGTGCTGGAAGTGGCAATAACTACACGTTGACAGATAGTGCAATTAGACGGAATCCGGCGGAAGAGCATCAGCAGGGCCAAGGGAGTTCTCATCATCCGAATAATAGTTATCCAGTAGTCGGAGGAAGCAACCACAACAATTTGGATGCAATCAGTAATAGTGCTAGTGTTGTAAACTATGGTGGAATGGGACAAAGGGCAATGAATACAGTGTCGGGGACGACAGCGACGACGGGACAACAATCCAGTTATGCTAGTTTGGGGACGGCGGCGGGCGATAATCATCATAATTTACCTTCACCTTCGACGCATTCCCAGTACAGTAGTAGTAGCCGGTCGACGCCAAGTGGGGTATTACGGACTAATAATAATGAATTGGGAGGCCACCATGGGAAGCAAGTTGTGAATGAACCGACAGTGTATGGAACTTTGCCAAACGATTACGGAAGAGTAGTGTCAACAAGGAGTCCGCAGCAGCATCAGCATGGAAACGAGTATGTTCGACATATTGTAAGTCCACAGCCGCCGCCAAAAGGACATCAGCAGACGCAGCAGCAGCAGCAACATGTTGTCGTTGGTGGTGCCAAGATTGGTGGGACGTATTATACAGGAGCTCCAGGGGCTCCTCGAAGTGGGGTGCCTGGAGGGGCGGCCAGTGGGTACTATGGAACAACGAGGCAGTCGCCGCATCACCACGTGGTTGAAGATACTGAGCAGCCGATGGATCTGGGCAGAAGACCGAGCATGGAGGGTCCTAAGCAAGGTGGTGGAGGGTCCATTATTGCCGGGAGGCCTTCGCCGCATTACCTGGGGCACCACCATGGTGTGAATATAGTGGACTATAGTACTTCGCGGTCAGGGTCACCGCAGCACGGGCATAAGCTGTATGTGACGCCTTCGCAGTCACCTTCGGAAGCCGTCCATCGAAGTGGGCATTTGCAAGTACCCGGGGCTGGTGAGTATGGCGGGTATAGGGGGAGCGTGTCTCCAGGTAGTAAGGTGAGTTAACAGATTGTTGAGATCAGGCTGATTCTGGGGAACAATATCTAATGGGAATTTCATTCTAGGTTTCTCCTTCGTATCCGGTTTATGGAAGGCATGAACAGCCTCAACATTCTCATCACATTCATCGCGATACAGAAGGGCTCAACTTGGTAATGGATCGTGCAAAGTCGCCTGGAGAGTATATGCCGTCTTACCACCATCCTCAGCATCGTCCAACTGCGACGTCCACACCCCATAAAGCTGGAGTACCTTTTTCGACGACCAAGGCTGACCAGAATTTTGCTCAGATTGCGCCATTGTTGAACCCGCAGTTGGGGAGGAATATAATGCTCAGTAGTCCTGGAGAGTCTCAGATACGGAGAGAAGTTCACGTGGGTCACCATAGAGGGATGGAGTCTTCGAGCCAGCGGGATATGGAAATGATAAGGTCTGAACGGGAAATGGCAATGAGGCATGAAAGTGTCCGGTATGAAGTTGTAACAAAACCACAAGGCCAACATGAAGATGGACATCATGGACAAGGATACGGGAAGCCGGTGGGTTATGCTGAGATGCATCATCCGGTAAGCTAGTTACCTAGTATGATAGGAGTGAAATAATGAAGGTGTGGCGTTCAGACTCGGACTAACGATATTCCTCGCTAACTAGTAATCGTAACTGCTACGGGTGGACGTTTCCTAAGCTCCTAGCGACACGTAAAAGCCTTTTGGCTTCCGACCATGCTCTTGTCTACTCAATAAAAGTTGCTCCACACAGACAAGATTAATTTTCACCAAAGTATATTATGACACCAATTATCAATTTCACACAAATTCATAGGCACACAGATAGCTCTAACTACGGCTTGGTCCTTTAGGGCCAAGGCGTCTAAAAATTGGGAGAACTTATTTAACGGCGGACTGAAACACCGTGAAAATATCTATCTTTAGCTTAGATTCTAGATACTCATTAGCTCGACTGCTACAACCCAACTCTTGGCTAGAAGCATGAGTGGCTAGAAGAAGCAGGAGGACGCTACGGGTTGCGT